>JAWWML010025670.1:2821-14663 GCA_035047165.1 Ormyrus rosae
GAAAATCCAGCTGGATTCGTGAAAATTCCAGTCCGAAAATCCAGCTGGATCCGTCCAATATCCAGTCTGAAAATCCAGCTGGATCCGTTACAAATCCAGTCTCAAAATCGGGTTGGATTCGTCAAAAATCCAGCTGGATCCGTCAAAAATCCAGCAGGATCAGTCGAAAATCCAGTCGGAAAATTCAGTCCGAAAATCCAGCTGGATCCATCAAAAATTCAGTCTGAAAATCCAGCTGGATTCGTTAAAAATTCAGTCTGAAAACCCAGCTGGTTCCGTGAAAAATCCAGTCCGAAAATCCAGCAGGATCGGTCAAAAATCCAGTCTGAAAATGCAGTCTGATTCGTCAATAATCCAGCAGGATCAATCAAAAATCCAGTCGGAAAATCCAGCTGGATCCGTGAAAAATCCAGTGTGAAAATCCAACTGGATTCGTTAAAAATCCAGTCTGAAAATCCAGCTGGATCCGTCAAAAATCCAGCTGGATCTGTCAAAAATCCAGTCCGAACATCCAGCTGGAAATCCATCATGAAAATCCATTCCGATTCAGCTGGAATCCAGTCCAATCCAGCTGGATTTTCATCAGGGTACAATAAACTTTCAACTTTGCCTGCTCCTACCTGCGCCTTTCAAAATAATCAGGTTAATTATAGAAAAATTATGAATTGCATTTACTGACAAAACTGTTAATACTTGTACACTAAAAAAAATTGACAGTGCACCCTATTGAAAATTTTCAGAAGGATTCCCACGTGGATTATCTACGTGAATATCTACGTGGATATCTACGTGGATCGAGATGAATTCCACGAGGATGTCATTCTCAGGTGATTCTCATGTGACTCGCGTGATTCTCTTGTGCTTCTAATATATTTTAGTGACCAAAAAAAGCAGCTGTGAAAACAGGTAGGAAAACAGCTGCGAAATCAGCTGTGAAATCAGCTGCGAATTTGGTCGCATGTCACAGCTGTTTTTGCAGTTGTTTTGGTAGATTCGGTTTTTACGTATAATACCAAAAATATATCAAATAAATATCTATTTTTTTTATAGGATCTAAATATTTAAATTTTTATCGATTAACAAATTGTACAAACATGTACCATTTCAGTTGTAAAAAATAATAGAACAAATAATTCATTTGCACAATTAATTGACAAGAGATACATATGTTATACACTTTTTGGCAAATGAAGAAGAAAATAAAAAAGTTACAGTTTGTCAAATAGTTCAATTACAAGAACGTTTTCATGGGAAATATAGCATCCAAAAATAAATTGCTAGTTGAGTAACATAAATTACATTTTTGGCAATTTTTGCAGTATTTAGCACTTTCCAGCATCTAGTGCTAAATATTATTCACATTTGTGCATGAAGAATCGCCAGATAAGTTTTTATATATTTCAAAAAGAAATAATGTTTTATTTAGTGAAATTGATTCTTTGTGATTGTTTTCTTTTTCAGTGGTTAATACTTACCTGAAGGATAATAAATTCAATCAATTTCATCATGTTGAATGAAAGGTAAAGTTATTGTTATATTTATTTTTTACTATATCAATTTATATGCAAGTGTTTAAAAAGTTGATTTTTTAGTATACATTTGATGCGTTATAAAGCTTAAATAAACTTAATTAAGCTTATTATGCATAAATTTTATGTATTTTAGTTGTAATATATTACTTATGATTGCTCGCTTTTTAGTCCTAATAGGTTTTGTCTAGAGTGTGCATTGAAGTTAACCATGTTTGTTTATTCTTTGAGGGAAAGTATAAAATCATTTAATGTTTTCAAAGAAAACACTCCTGGACCCAGTGCTACTTTTTCAAAGCAGGTAAATTTTAAAGTTACATTATCATTTCAAGCTGTCAAGCTAAAAAGAACTTCCATTTTTCTGTTTCAGGTCCCGTTAAGCCAACATTAGGCTTTACTTTTTGTTCTTTTTTGATATAGTGTTGTATTTCAAATATTATTACAAAAGTGTAGTATGTAACTATTGTTATAGATGTGCACTTTCAGCATTGCGTCAGTGGTACTTCATGTTACAGAGACCTACTGCTTTGAACATCATACGCATAGACAACAAGTATTCTACACTTATTGGAGAGAAAATCATTATGAAGTTCTGGATTTAGTAATGATCCTGATATTATTCGACTAATGCTGAAGTGCAGTGTTCGATAAAGAAGTGCCTCAAATGTCTACAGAAGAGTCCAGTTCTCTTTTGTTCATAGCATTGGAGTGCGAGAAGAACATGTTTAATCAACTTTAATCATTCAATAAAGGCGGTAATTATAATTTAAGAAATTAGTTCTGTGTCGAGTTTTATGTTTTTAGAAGAAAGTAACAAGTTCTTTTATTGTTGTTTTCTGAAAACTTTGGTTTTTAGGAGTTTGGTGTCAACTCTACTTGAAACCTCTACGTAGAATGTATTGACGTGGAATAGAACTGAAAATCTTTATTTTTTATGTCATTTAGGGTCAACACTATTTTCTAGTGCAATTTTTTTGATTCAGTATTTTAAAATTAAGAAAAACTAAAGAAATTTTTTAAATTTAATAAAATTTGTCAATTTTTGTCATTTTTCCTTAATTTAAAAATACTAAATGAAAAAAATTACTCTAGTAAAGAGCTTTTTGGTCCTAAATGACATCAAAAACAAATATTTTAAGCCCTGAAGTTTACGTCAAAGCAAAAAATTTGAGATTGTAATATCTCTGCATCAAATCGGCCTACAGACTTCAGTGTGAGCTCACTTGATTAAGAATGAGCTTTATTTTTATTACACCAATAGTAAAAACTATTACTAATTTAAATTTCCTTTTTACAGGTCATTTTGGTAATGGACAAATATATTCGCTATTATCAATTTTAACGTAAACAAAAACAGTACAAATATTGTGATATACAATTAACAGTCATTGTTTCTTCCTTTGTAAATAAAATCTTTTTTTGCTTCATAATTCCCATGAAAATGTTCTTGTAATTGAACTATTTGACACCTGAGAATCACATGAGATTTTGGCATGAGAATCACATGAGAATCAGCTGTGATTCAGCTAATTCTCGGGTGAGGATTTTTAGGCGGGCGTGGATTTTTGCAGTAACCACGTGGATTTTGGTCTGCGTATCTATGCGGATTTGAGTGCCATCCACGTGGATTTTTTCGTGTCCACGTGGATTTCTTTGGTATCCACGTGGATTTTGGCCTGGGTATCTACGTGGATTTTTATGCGTCCACGTCGATTTCTGCAGTATCCACGTGGATTTTGGTCTGAGTATCTACGTAGATATTTGTGCCGTCCACGTGGATTTTGTCGCATCCACGTGGATTTCTGCAATATTCCCGTGGATTTTTTACGGATATAGCTGGATTTTTAGACTGGATTTTCCGACTGTATTTTTGATTGATCCAGCTGGATCCGACAAAAATCCAGCCGGATCTGTCAAAAATCCAGTGCGAAAATCCTCCTGGATCCCTAAAAAATCCAGCTGAAAATCCACAATAAAAATCCATTCCGATCCAGCTGGAATCCAGTCCAATCTAGCTGGAAATCCAGCTGGATTTTTTCAACAGGGATATTTTTGAGATATATAAAGTACAATATTGCTGTAACATTGCCCCAATATTAACGAGAAATTTAAAAAGCACAATATTGCAGATCCATTACACCAGCGGAGTAAACTCAGCGAAATTAAAAAAAAAAACATTAAATAATTTTTAATTAATTTTTAGCTAATTAATCACCAAAAGCAATAATTTCTAACCAGTACCGTAAGTCCATTAACACTTATGTCTACTAGCGAAATATTTACGCCAGCGGAACACGGTATAACTCCCGTTCTATTTATCCAAACAATACCGAATATGGCGCAAAATTTTTGGCTCGACGAGTACTTTCGCATGGACCGAACAAAAAAATCAAAAATTGTTTTTTTCCTTTAGCAAAATCAAAATGAACGTCTGTATTCTAAAAAAATGATAAAAATTACAAATACGACTTTGCTACCTCTTAAGGCACACTGAATGAATTAGTTGCTACTTAAATACCAAAAGCAATAATATTTAACCAGTGCCGGAAGCCCGTTAACACCTATGTCCGATAGCGAAATATTTACGCCAGGGGAACACGGCATAACTACCGTTCTATTTATCCAAACAATACCCAATATGACGTAAAATTTTTGGCTCGACAAGTACTTTCGCATGGACCAATCAGAAAATTAAAAAATTTTGTTTTACTTAAGTAACATCAACGTGATTGTGTATCGCCTCAAAAAAATCATAGAAAATATAAATTCGATTTTGCTACTACTTCAGACACACTGAATAAATTAATTGCTAATAATAATAAACAATTAATTAAACAGTAAAGCGTACACCCCTTAACCACGTAACCCGGGGGAAAGCATTATTAATAAAGAAATAATTAAACAATAAACTGTACACCCCTCAACCACGTAACGCGGTCGAAAGCATTATTAATAAAGAAATCATTATGCAATAAACTGTACACCCCTCACACACGTAACCCGGGGGAAAGCATTATTAATAAAGAAATCATTATGCAATAAACTGTACACCCCTCACACACGTAACCCAGGGGAAAGCATTATTAATAAAGAAATCATTATGCAATAAACTGTACATCCCTCAACCATGTAACGCGGTCGAAAGCATTATTAATAAAGAAATCATTATGCAATAAACTGTATACCCCTCACACACGTAACCCGGGGGAAAGCATTATTAATAAAGAAATCATTATGCAATAAACTGTACACCCCTCAACCACGTAACCCGGGGGAAAGCATTATTAATAAACGAGTAATTACACAATAAACTGTACAGTCTACTGTTTAATTATTTACCTATTATTGATACTCTCTCCCGGATTACTTAGTTGAGGAGTGTGTAGTTTATTGTTTAATTATTTGTTTATTAAGAATGCTTTCTGCTGGGTTACGTCGTTGAGGGGTGTACAGTTTATTGCATAATTATTTCATTATTAATAATGCTTTCCCCCGGGTTACGTGGTTGAGGGGTTTATAGTTTATTGTGTAATTACTCGTTTATTAATAATCCTTTCCCCCGGGTTACGTGGTTGAGGGGTGTACACTTTACTGTTTAATTAACCTTTAGAGGGCCGGCATTTTAAAAATTTTAAAAGCTCGTTATTTCTATTAAAAACCAAGGTCGGATGTTGGCGAGTCAGAGTATAACGCCATATGGCGTCATGCCGACCCTCCAAAGGTTAATTGTTTATTATCATTAGCAATTAATTTATTCAGTGTGTCTGAAGTAGTAGCAAAATCGAATTTGTATTTTATATGATTTTTTGGGGGCGACACTCACTCACGTTCACGTTATTGAAGGAAACAAAATTTTTTAATTTTCTGATTGATCCATGTGAAAGTACTCGTCGAGCCAAAAATTTTGCGCCGTATTGGGTATTGCTTGGATAAATAGAACGGGAGTTATGCCGTGTTCTGCTGGCGTAAAAATTCGTTAACAGACGTATCAGAAATTATTGCTTTTGGTAATTAATTAGCTAAAAATTCGTTAAAAATTATTTATTGGTTTTTTTTAATTCCGCTGAGTTTGCTCCGCTGGTGTAATGGACATCAATATTGCTGTAATGTTGCCCCAATATTTGCGAGAAATTTAAAAAAGCACAATATTGCTTTAATATTGCATCAATGTGACGGAGCAATACTCTGCAATATAATATTTCTATAATATTAATGTAATATAGTTTAACCAAGTCGCAGAGGACAATATTGCGACTGAATTACTGAAATATTACGAATTCAAATCTTAAGATATATTGCACAAATATTGACTGAAGACAGTCATTAACTACATCCGCCGACATATTAGAAAGCATTATTGCCGCCATATTGTAGCAATATTTGCTAATGAAATATATAAAAGTACAATATTGTTGCAGTATTGCTTAAATATTGTTTGATAAAACACATAAATACGATATTGCTGAAATGTTGCTCAAATATTGCGAATTGGTAGATTATTCAACATTATTAATGCAATATTGCCACAATATATGGTTGTATTATATCTTTACAAAATATTTTAACAATATTGCTGTAATATTGCAAGTGTTGCAGATTGTTATCATATATTGCTGCAGTATTGTTGCAATATTCTGAATATTGCGAATATTGGACAAATATTACAAGATTGCTGCAGTGTTGTGGCAATATATCGTGCTATGTGCTATTATCTCTGAAACATTGCGTGGCAACATTTTACGTTCCTTTATTACAGAAATATTGTGATTATATTGCTTAAAAATGGAGAGTACATCAATATTACTGGGCAATTTCTTACATATTGCATTACAATATGTTTTACTCTTATATTGCAGAAACATTGCAGAACATAATATTGTTTGGCAATCTATTAGTTGCCAATATTATTAAATGTTTGTTGTAATATTTAATTTCAAAATTTTGTTCTCCATTATTGGGGAAATATTGTGACAATATTGTTCGACTATCATTATACATTAATTTTGTTAAATGTTTGCTGCAATATGTAAAAGCTATATATAAACTTCCTATATCTAGCTGGCACAAATAGGCCCGACATTGCATTTACTATAAGCTACTTGTCTGGAAGACAGATTCAATCTACAGAATAAGACTGGAAAGAAGTAAAAAGGGTTTTTAGATATCTTAGAGGTACGACTGATTTAGAGTTGACTTATACAGGAAAAGGAGAAACTCTAGAAGCTCTAACGGACGCTAGCTTCAGAGACTGGCAGGATTCTGCGTCAACTGGAGGCTACATAATTAAACTGTTTGGAGATGCTGTTACATGGAGAAGCCACAAACAGAACTGCGTGACGCTGTCAACATGTCAAGCGGAATACCTAGCCATGAGTGATGCTTGTCAAGAACTGGTATCCATTGACAAAACCACTAGAGATATACTCGGAAAAACCTTGTATCCTGTTACTATATGGTGCGACAATAAGTCAGCTGGAGACTGCACTCAGATGGATGGAAGTCACAAGCTGAAGAACTTTAATGAAGATGTAGAAACTATTAAAAATAATCTAGAAGCTAGAGAAATCTCAGAGAATAAAATCCATATGGCAAAGACTCATGGAGATTATATCAAATCGTGCGTATTAGAAGGGAAAGTAATAGTTAGATGGATTTCCACCAATGAAAACGAGGCTGATATTATGACTAAACCCTTGTCAGCCGAGAAACATAATTATTTTAGGAGCAAAATCTTAGAGTTAAAATAAATTTGATTCTTTCTCGATGCTTTAACTATATTATATAAAATTCGTGTTATTTTCAGAGGAAACGAAAAAACATGTAAAGAATTAGAAGATTCAGAGAATGCTAGATGCTACTCCAAAGATGTCCACCGAAGGGAAGGAGTGTGAGGAATAAGCTTCGATAGGCATTGTCGTTCGGCGACCCCTAGTGGCCATCGTCTGAACTGGCTCTATCTCTCTCGGTGTGCCTTCGTGTTCTTGAACCGACAGGATCTCTAAATAACTTCTAAAGCATCTAAATCTAAGTGTCCTTAAACTGTTAAATTCTAATTTGATTTTAGTTAAATAAAGAGTGTTTTATATTGTGTACATTGTACCTGTGCAATTGCTGCGGTACATCCCCCAGCCCATCACTTTTCTCTCAACAATCCAACAAAAACAATGTGTGAAAAAATTATGTTTATCCCTATAAAAACCGCTGCCAAGTCATTGGCAGTTAGGTTCCTCCTAACTAATTTATTGTTCCAGTATTATCTCGTTTGTATTATTATTTTATTGCTATATGCCCATTTTAGAATGCAATGAACAGCTAGCAAAATTTAAATATAAATTTTATTATTGGAATATTTAAAGTTCTAAAAAACAAAATTTTTGAAACTCCATGTACAAAGCTTGATTTCGCGCAAGCTTGAATAAAAATGCATGCTCTAAATTAAGTCATATAAAAATATTAGCCAAAGAAAAATAATTCTTTTTATTTTATTTGAACTATATTGCTAAAACTAATGTAAAATAACGGTGATTTTAACCTGGTGTAACCTTTTCACACTATCTTCGTTTTGAAAAATATTAAATAAAAATTCCAAGTAAATTGAATTTTCTCTAACTATTATTAGTCACAGAAGAATAATTTTTTGTATTTTATTTAAACTATATTGCTAAAACTACTGTAAAAAGTCATAATAAAATAATAATAATAAGAAAAACATGACAGTACTATGTTATATATATAATCGCAATACCATACATAAATTAAAATCGTTATAAAAAAAAACTAGTAGATGAACTTCAAAAATTCTTTTTAATTTAAAAAGTTTAGTTAAAGACGAAAAAAATAAGTAGTCGATCATTGAAACAGATCGATTATTTACTAAGATACAGCTATTCAAAAAATTGAAACAACATAAATAAAACTTTAATATCCTTTGAACTAATACGTTTCATAAGCAGAAAAACTATACAGCTCTAAACATGTAAAAGATCTACCTTTTCTCAAACTTTCAAGTAATTTAAAGTCTTTTTACTTCCATAATCGTTCCCCTAGAAAACTCATTTTTTTCGGTTTTCAGCTTTTTATTTAAAAACTAATTGACAAAATAGCTTGAAATTTTTACAGATTATAGCTATATATATTGCTAATTACCAAAAATTTTTTCAGAGCAGTTGATAATTTAATTTAAGAATTATAAGTTTTTTTAAAAAGAACACGTTTTTAATATAAACAAAAGAACCATAAGAGCTAGTGAAAGTATAGATATTTTTATGCTCTTTAAATTGGCCTTTGTTCGATTCAAATATCTCAATCCTATCATTAAAAAAAATTAAAATTAAGTTATTCAAAAATCGAAAATTTGCGATAAAACAAAAACAAATAAGCTAAACAAAAAAAGATTTTTTTTTCGCCATCACAAAAAAAAACCAAAAAAAAAATGAGCCATGAACGATGAAAATCCGTTCAGTAGAAGCTGAGATACCGTGTATACACTCACACACACACACACACACACATCCATACAGACATTTTTCAAAAACCATTTATTCTTGTTCCTAACACCTTAAAATACAATTATAACCGATTTTTCAAACAACTCCAAAAATTACTATCACAATGCTTCCTCTAGGAGGAAGCAAAAAATTAAATCTTTCAAAAATCGAAAATTGGCGATAAAACAAAAACAAATAAGCTAAACAAAAAAGATTTTTTTGCCACCATTACAAAAAGGAAGCAAAAAAAATGAGCCCTGAACGATTAAAATCCGTTCAGTAGAAGTTGAGATCCAGGCGTATACACACACACACACACGCACACACAACTCCGCTACGACGGTCCCAAGCCCTGGGCCCTGCTACGCAAGAGGTAGGGAAGGAGGAGGGGAAGTAGTAACAACCTCGCTTAAAATAACAAAGGTACATCTGGCCCGGATGTTAACACCTTGTTAAAGGGCTCCTTCCTAGGATAGAGGATAAGGGAAGAAACCCCGAAAATAAATCAAACATTGATAGTGTGGGAAAAAATAACATAACCCAAGCGGATATGGCTTCACAGCCTAATCCTGCCGGCACCTCCGATCGAGTGAAAGCCTGTTTGGCTGACGCTGGCCCCTCGGATTTTGGGGAGGGCCAAACTCACGCTTCTAAGGCTGGAGGAAAAGGAGTGCTCGCGTACTGGAACACGATTCAGAACGCTGAGCAAGAAGAAAAGCAGATATGGGATAGGATACAGGAGAGGCTGGACTCAATGGATAGTGTAGTATCAAATGCAATCAAAATCCATAAGTTCGTCAACCGCGACCTATCGACTGTCATGACCCTCGTGAAGCGTCAGAAGGGAGGACGCGAGGCGCTGAGAAAGAAAAAGGAGAATTTTGGGCTTATGCTAAGCAAGGTGGAAAACCTGCCAAACGATCAGGCTACCAAAACGAGGGACAAGTCTACAGAGACAGGTGTAGATCAGTCGGTGAAGGAACGTACACCAAGTAAGCGTAAGGCTTCGTCACCATGCCCGTTAAAGGAAAAGAAGGACCAAAATTCTAAGAGAAAGAGGACAAACCAGAAAGAAATTCCCGGCCCAAGTACACCAAGAATATTCTCGCAAGGGAATACGCTGGAAAGGAAAACCGGTGAGCCCTGATAAGACGTGGTTACGAGGAAAGCAAAAAAAAGGAGGCAGAAAGAGTCAGTAGAGGTAGTTCTGATGCTAAAAACCAACAGGGGGCGAAAAGCCGGAAAAAGTTACGGGAGAGACCGACTCGACCAGATGCGCTTGTTATAAAAACCTCAGAGGGGAACACATACGCTGACATTCTGAAAAAAATGAAAGCGGATTCCAAATTGGAGATGCTAGGGAATAGCGTAAACAAAATACGCAAGACGGCGACAGGACATCTGCTTTTGGAACTAAGACGTTCCAAAGAAGCCCAGACCGAAGCGCTATAACAAGCGGTTAAAGCGGTGCTCGAAAACGGTGCGATAATACAAGCACTACAACATCAATTGGTCTTTGAAATAAAGGATATCGATATACTTACATCTAAGGAGGATATCTTAGAAGCCCTGCAAAGAGAGTTTGCAAAAGAGATCAAAGAGGTGGAAGAGACGACTATATTGAAGATCCGTAAGACTTATAGAGACATGCAGACGTCCGTCATACGGATGTCGGCGCAGAGAGCCCAGCAAGCGATCTCATGGCGAAAGATCAAGGTAGATTGGGTAAACTGCAGAATAAGGGAGATTAACCGCTAGAGGATGCCCCTCAGGTGCTACAAGTGTCTTCGGCCATATCGCCAAAATGTACACAAACTTACATGAAAGAAAAGATTGCTGCTATAAATGAGGTAACGCGGGACATGTAGCGAAAAGCTGCACAAATGAACCAAGTTATATTCTCTGTCGTGGGAAAGACGGAAACGAAAAAGTGACCATGCTGCGGGTAGTTTCCCAGCCTATCAAGCAGCAGTAAGAGTAGCGAAAAAGACAAAATGGAAATAGTGCAGCTAAAGTTAAATCCCTGTGAGACAACTCAGAACCTTCTTTGCCAGCATGTCCGGGAGCAGAAGGTCGACGTGGCTATCCTGTGTGAGCAGTACAAAAACCTGGATGAACCAGCGTGGGAATCTGATGGATCAGGCAAAGCCGCAATCTAGGCCTGCGGAAACTTTGCAGTTCAGGAAAAAATGATCTCTAAGGAGGAAGGGTTTTTACGGATGAAAATAAAAGGTATATACGTATACAGCTGCTACGCTACGCCTAATGCATCAATCGAACAGTTTCTACGGCTCCTCGACCGACTAGTACTGGATGTCAAAGGAAAAAAGCCAGTACTTATAGCCGGAGATTTTAATGCTTGGGCAGTAGAATGGGGTAGCCAAAGAACCAATAAAAGAGGACGGGTGCTACAGGAGGCATTGCCCTTTTGGACCTGGTTCTTGTTAATCAAGGAAACACCTTTACTTTTAAAAGAGGAAATGCAGGATCCGTTGTAGATCTAACTTTCGTCAGCAACTGCCTTATTAAACAGGTTGACTCATGGGCTATAAGTGAAAACTACACAAATAGCGATCACCAGACCATAACAGTAGAGTTATTTAAAACATAGCAAGAACGGAACGTGATTACAAGAGACAATAGAGCGGGCTGGAAAGCAAAAGAGTTTGATAGGGGGATGTTTCTGCATACACTGAAAGAAACACTATTGGCTGGATCGGCAAAAAACAAAGCTGAGCAGTTAATCGATGACATCGCTCGAGCTTGCGATGCAGCTATGCCAAGAAGAGTAGCGAGTCAAAAACGACCACCAGTATACTGGTGGAA
>JAWWML010025681.1:0-14654 GCA_035047165.1 Ormyrus rosae
TGAAGATAAACTAACATGACTCTTCTCTATTATCTCTCTGTCGAACCCTGTGATTGAAGCATTGAATTAACTATTGATAAAAAATATCAGAATCGTTACTATAAATTAATATCTGTATTATAATTCTCTCTTCAATAAGTGGAAGCTTACAGTACTCCATGCGCATCCTGTTAAAAGCAGCATAATGTCTGTAGTATCAGACAAGGGTGGCATAGGGCTTAGAATTACATATCTGTAACAGCACTTATTGCACCAATTGCGCTTTTAAAATAGGATTTAAAACACAACACTATATAAAAAAGCACTTCAAAATCATGGCTAAATAGAACCTGAAAAATAAAAGTTTTTTTTTTAGCTTGACAGCTTGAAGTGGTAATGGAACTTTATAGTAATAGAACCCATTTTCAAAAATCTTTATACATTTATATATTGTTCTGATAACATTTATTAATTAATTATAACGTTTTCAGAAATTACCTCAAAAAAACTAAAATGAAAAATTTTCGTGTTATGTGCTATTACTTTTTTAATTTTTTAAATTTTTGCATAAAAATTTATTTTCATACAGATTATAACATACACAATCAAAATATATAATAAAAAAAATTTTCATTTTTTGAAATTTTTTCGGTATCATACCCACTTAAGTCATATAATATTTACATTTGTGTTGTTATTTTTGCCCAAATTATTTGTTTTTCTTCACAGGAATAGCTTATTTTTGTGTTATTATTAGAGTTATTAGAGTTATCTTTGAAAATTTGATAATATGTTATGATATATATAATTTTTAGTAAGATTTTGTAATCAAATTTTATTTCTTGTTCATTTGTACAAAATAAAAGATGTACCTTTGCACTTATCTATAATGATACCTTTAAAAATTGAGGTTTTAGTACTTTCAATTAAACTTTTTCAGATGACTATGGTACTGGACGGTAGCTATCAACAATTAGATCCATCTTCCAATGGTGACCCTCAAGAAGGGGATTATATTCAAGAAGAAACTCCACGTGATTCAGGTCTTCTAATTCACGTAGTACCAGAAAGTGGAAAGTCCCGTTGGAATCATATAGAAGATTTAGATTCTTTTTTTACAAGAATGTACCATTATCATCAAAAACATGGATTCTCTTGTATGATGCTTCAAGAAGTTTTAGAACTTGGACAATTTATTTTTGTTGTAACCTTCTCAATATTTCTTTTTCATTGTGTTAATTATTCTGTACTTTTTACGTAAGTAACGTACTGCTCTTAAATTGTTATCAACTTTTCAATAATTCATTGTTAATTTTAATGTTTTTTATCCGTACCTAAAATTATATACCTTGCTTTTTTTAGTGAAACTAAACGCCGTGATGTTACATTAAGTGATGCCATTGTATCCTCTGCAGAATGTTTTGCAAGTATGGGAATAGTTACATGGATATGTATTCTTATCTCAAGCATATTTTGGTTCTTTCGTGTTATTAAAGTTCTTTATCATTTTGTTCAATTTTGGGATATCAAATCTTTTTTTAATATTGCCCTAAAAATAAAGGATGATGACTTGGATAACTTAACTTGGCATGAAATTCAAAAAAAAATTATAGAAGTTCAGAAAGAACAGGAGATGTGCATTCACAAGAAAGAACTTACAGAACTTGATATATATCACAGAATTTTAAGATTCAAAAACTATACAGTAGCTATGGTCAATAAATCTCTTATCCCGGTCCGATTTAAGTTTCCATTTCTTGGCGAAACTATTTTTTTGAGTCGAGGATTGAAGTATAATTTAGAATTTATACTTTTTTGTATGTATTTTAAACCACATTCTTTTTGCGGGAGACAATTAATGAGTCATAACATAACAGTAATACTTAAAACTACATTTTAATTGAAATCTTATTATTCATTAAAAAATGTAATAATGTTTAAAATACGATGTTTAATGCAACAGTACTTTTTGATACTAGTGCGATAAAAACGATTCTTACACGATTGTGATTCTCACCCTCGCTTCGCTCGGGCGAGAAGCTCACAATCGTGTAAGAATCGTTTTTATAACATATATCGAACAATATTTTATGGCACGGCGAGGCAGAAGTGCCACTATTGCGTCTGCTTGTTTTAGCAACCGTGCGTAAAAGTGGCACTTATGCCACGCCGTGCCATAAACTTTTATATATTCTTTCTTTCCTATTAATGTCATAAACCCCTAAACTTTTAGGTCATTTTCGAGTTTCTTTATGAAATGGAAAATAAAATATCCTTATCAAATCGACGCATTTTACTACTTTCGAGTGTGCTTTTTCGATTAACAGAATCAGAATTGAATATATATTCCCTAAAAAACAACATGGATTTTAAGTGGAAAAGTACTGAAAAATTAACAATTTAAGAAAAAGATACATCTTTAAGACATAACAATTGTAATTAATTAATCTTCTTTTTCGAAGCTGCATTCATTTTAACCTTTTTCAGAGGAGGAAATGGCGTTTGAAATATAATAAAATATTTTTTTTCTAAATAATTTTGAAATGAGATATGAAATATTCCATCGTTTTTATAATTGAATATGTGGTTTTAAACCGTACACCGCTCTTTGCGTGTTCCAAAACCTGCTGACTATAGCTAATTCTGTCGGTAATACACGAAAGGCGGATGCGATGTTAAATAACTAAAGAAAATTAAAAAAAAAGTTATGACATATCTTGCGATATTGTCAAATTGTATGATGCATTTTTCGTTCGATTTTTTATGCCTTTCTTGGTATATACTATTTGGCGCCTGCAAGACAGGCATAAAAAATCGAATTTTGCGCCCAAGGGGTCATTTCCTGTCTCTCGGAGCGCCATTCTCATAAAAGACAACGTTGAGTATCTTAACTTTAAATGTTATTATTTTTAATTTTTACACGATAATCTACCCCAAATTTTTTTTATCTTATTTAATGTCGACTTTTACGCTATCTTGCGGCTTGCCAAATCGCGACGGGACAAACGGCTTATAAAGGTGATCTCCGAACCACCTGAGCTTTGATGTTATTAGACACTTGTAAATAAATACAGTGGTGTCCCAATGCCAGTTTTTGCTAGAGATCGGGATCGAACCAGAGACCTAATGATTAAAGGACCGGTACTCTACCAACTGAGCCATCGCTGCTCTTACACCCCAAATTTTATTTAGTATATGCTGTATGTTCTCATGAATATTCTTAACTAATTTTTTAAATGTTCGGAGAAATATAAAAAAAACTATAGAGCTACCTTAAGATACCTTTCCGATAGTATCCACGAAATTTTCCCAAAAAATGATTAATTATATCTGAACTTTAAGAATGTGTTTTGGGAATCGCTTTTTAATCTTAACCCACTAAGTTTCATGGCTAACACAGCATAGAAAAAAGTGGCATATTTTTCCCGAAAACTAGTTTTACGGGGCAAAAGTAAAATTAGCGGGAAAAAAGTAAAATTTTGCGGCGCAAAAGTAAAATTAGCGGGGCAAAGTAAATTTTTTCCAAAAATTTTCAAAATTTTTGAAAAAAATAATTGACAGAATGCGAAATTGTTTCGACCCCGCTTTTCAAGACAAAAAAGTGATCTTTCCGGTCGAGAGTGGAATAAAATACTATACGTAACACGAGGCAAAAGTAGATTTTTCCTTGGGTGATTATACTGTTCTTATGAGAATATTTTTCTCGCGGGTGATTACTGCGCGAGCGAAGTGAGGGCAGTAAACGCATCCTCGGGAACAATATTCTTGTTCGGGCAGTAAACTCACTCGCGGGAAAAATCTTCTACTTTTGTCCCTTGTTGCATAATGTACTATTTTTTTCTGCCACTTTCTCCACAAGTTCATTGTTTTCGAGAAAAAAATTCATGGATGCTTTTGCAAAAATTTTGCAGCTAACGCCATTTTAAACACATTAAGGTAAAAATCGATTTCCAAATCAGACATTCTTAAAGTTCAGGCATTTATTCCACTGGTTAGTGGAGTTCCAGGTTCATTGCAGACAGGAAAACCCTTAAAAACCCGATTTAAAAAACGTGTGAAAAAATAATTCTTTTTAAAACTAAATTTTCTCATAATTATTCATTTTTTGAGAAACTTTCGTTGATACTATCCGAAAGGCATATCTTAAGCTATAAGAATATGGCTCACGCAATTTTTTTAGTCGCGAATAGCATTAACAATGAACCCTCAAAGAGTGGTGTATCGCAAGTGGCCTTTTGGGCCAAAACGGATTAAAAGATCATAAATTACTAGTGATAAGTTTTAAAAATAATAGTGAATACAAAGAATGATTAAGATCCATATTTTATGATTTTGTAATTTTCGGGCTTTCTCTGATTTTTCCTGCCAACGGCGGGTTTGTGTTCAGCGGAAAATTTTACATCAGAAATAATATCTTGAAATTTCTTTTTAAGCAAACGCACATTTACTTTTATTATTTAGAGGTACGAACATAACTGAAATGATTGGGAGTTTGTAGTAACATCTGAAGGTCCTTTATTGCACCCATTACCTTACTTAACGCTTTACATTTAAGGTGTAATTTTTGCCGTCACATTGTTTTTTATATAATTTTTTTCACTGTACTTTCATAGCTGCATATTTTTTCGCCGCACTTTTAGAGTTGGAATAATCCGAAAATGCAGCAAACTGCATTTATTGACGATGTCAATTTTTTCGATGCATTCTTTGAAAGTTATAATTTTCACCGTAATTTTTTAAGCTTTATTTTTTCGCCACACTTTCCATCGTGCTTGTCTTCTGCATCCGCAATGCAAGCGCATTATTTGAAAAGGACCCGTCACTTCAATTGGATCGTCTAGATAAATTAAACAAATTTCATCCAGAAGGCCCGAAGGAGTTTTTCCATTAACCATTCAAAGGTAGCAGGAGCAATGCATAATCAAAAGGTCAACAGTAAATCATTTCCAATTGAAAAAACTGTCTTTTCCCGATCTTCTGGGTGAATTTTAATTTGCCCATATCCACTTTTTAAATCTAAGGTCGAAAACCAGGATTTCTCAGATAACTTATCCAAAGTTTGATCGTTTGCTATTCAATCTTCGAAAATCAACACAAAATCTGCAAATATCATATTTCTCTCGTTTTAAAAGAACAAGAGAACATCATAAACTAAAAGATTCTTCAATTACACCTTGATCTTGCATTTCAGAAATCATTTTATTGATTTCTACTTGAATATGAAATTGAAAATTATAAAAAAAAAGAAATTACGAACTCTTTGTTTAATAAGTTGAGGACCAATTACATTATTTTATGTTCTTCTAGAGAACATTTCCCTGCATCATAACCTTGGAAAATATCTTGAAATTCAATTGAAAATTCAGTAAATTTTCCTTATTGTAAAGGATCTAAATTTTGTGAATTATTTTGAAACATGTTTTTAAGAAATCTGGAACTTCGTCAATCGATTCCGAAATTCTAGAGCAAATTTGTTCATCAAGATTATCATTGATTGTACTTGAACTATCAATAAAAATTTTATCAAATCCGTAATTCCAGTTTTATTCAACAACTCACAACTAACTATGCAATCATTAATAATATCTGTAACAAATACTATCATTTAAACTGAATATCGGCCCAGATGAATTTTTACAATTGTCCTAAATTTTACCGAAATATTTTCTCTTGTTGGACATTTTAAAGATTCCTGATTTAAAGAAATATGACAACAATCTGTATTAACAAATTTAGAATTCAAAATAGAAATATCCGAACCTGAATCAATTTTAAAAAGGCAAGTTTTATCATTTAAAGTATCATCAAATTCAAAAGGTTTATGATTTCGAAGAACTTAATTTTAAATTTGAAATGAAAAACAAAACTTCTATTCATTTAAAATTCCAAAAAATGAAAATTAAATAATAGTTCATTTTTTATTTGTTAAATCCTACTCAAATTGATTTTAATTAATTAAATTTCAATTTTATTTCTTGAGAACAAGAATAAAGTCGAATAGTCGTCCGCGCAAAACCTGTTAACCTCCCGGAAGAAGGCCGCTCACAAACATGTGCTCTACGTGTTCACTTTAGTTTTGTGTTACTCGACGCACTACTCAAAATTATTTTATTGTAACTATAAAGTCTGAAATCTCCAATCTCCGAGGAGATCAGTCAAAACGAAATCGAATCCGGCGTTGCTTAATTATTTTTGCAAAAATAATTACAAACAAAAACTTATCAGAGACTGAGCGGCGACTACTCTTCCTTGAATTTGCCAGGTAGACCTCCTACTTGTCCGTGGGAAGCGAAGGATGTAACTATGCTCTGTCACATTTTCACCTTCCCACGTTCGACTGCCGGCTGCTTTGAAGGGCCGGAAGTGGAAACTCCAACCTTGTCAATACCACAGGGGTGAAGACGGGAGTGAAAATCAACTGTCGCTCGAGCTGTTATGTTCGTCAATGTTGCTGAAGAATGATAAAGGAGGCCCGAGTCTTTACACTACTCGAGGTCCCTCTTCGCACTAACGCACAACAGATAGGTAGCTCACGGTCACGGCCTCTCGCTCTCTAGAACGCGAAATTCTCACTGCGGCACTTCCACCGATCACCCGAAAAATTTAACACCTGGAATACTACCAAAATCGTCGAACTCATCCGATTAATTTAGCTGCCCAAGGCGTGCTGAAAAAAACAGTTGTCTTCTTCAATGATAAAACTTTCCCGCAAGAATCTGTCTCAATCGTATCCGTTATTATCATAAGGCCGATAGACGATTTTTATTTACGACAATAATTTTTTCTCGTCGAGTACGTCTTTCTCAAGTCCCAAAAATGGCTCTCGAAAGCAGAAATTGTAATTTTTCTCTTATGCGCCGCGAAATGACCGAAAAGGTTTTCTGAAATGCTAAAACCTCTAGCGCCGAGAGAAGTTGGTGGGCGTGTAACATAACGCGGCAGAGGCAAATAAGGACTTTCGTTCGCCGAAATGTGCATGACCGATCTTCCCTCTGTCTTGTATCAATCAGCGAGTGTGTTCTTTCCCTCACATTCACATATGAGATTTTGTGCTTTAAATCATGCAAAGAATAAAAAAAAATACGGCTAATAATAGCCTTGAAAAGTTAAATAATGAAGTTTATTTCTGTGGTGTTAATTTTAACGCCACGCCACTTTCATTAACAACTTGAAATAAGCTATAATTCTTTTTTGAATCGCATAAAATGATGTAAAAAATTTCCATTTTTTTTCAGTACATTTCCATTTAAAATTCCTCATATTGTTTGTGTAAGGTACGTAAATGCAATTTTGATAAAGTAAATCGAAAAAGCACACGAGTTAGATATATTGATTTAATCAGGATATTTTTTATTTTTCTATTTCACATTAGGACTCGAAAATGAGCTAAAAATTCCTGGGCATTATCGGAAAGTAAAATGAACTTTAAGTCATCATGTGCAGTATTACCTATCAATTAATAATAATAACAAATACTTTTTCCTGCAAAAAACAAAAAGATGTCCATGATGTAGTCTATCTATACTGTACCTGAATGTATTTTTATCTGCTCAAGGCGAATTTATCTTAATATACACGAATTTTAATATACACGAGGTTCCGAAAAAATATGTCAAACGGTGTACCCACGGATAGAGAAGCATATTCTAAGCCAAAAAGTACTGTAACATTTTTCTCTCCTACGCACGTCAGCTCGAAAAGATAAGACTTAAGGAGGTCTGGCTAATACGCGATCGTTGCTCGAAAGTGTAAATTGATTTTGTTTACAACGATTTTATCTTTCTGTCTCCACTGTCGGTTTGTTATCCCTTCGTGCATCAACCACGTGTCTTTTCTCTATGTCTCGCCTTTTCAAGCTGACGTACGTTCCGATTGACTTAATTTTGTTGATTTTTAAATATGCATCAGGCAAATTCTATTTATCGTTTGTGTAATTTATACTATGTATTCTATGTAAATGTTTTGCTTAAAATTTGCTCATATATCCGTGGGTATACCGATCGACACATTTTTTCGAAATACTCTGTATACTTATTTTCAAGGTCAAAAAGTATTTTTTAGTAATTTGGACCATGACATTTTACAGAACCTAAAATGATAGTTAACTTATATTTTGAATTTCATCAATTTAACTATTTTCTTCTGATTATACAATATTAAAGTCCGAAATTTTTCTAGTCTAAGGTCTGCGAGTACCTGGTTTTTTAATTTTTGTGCATTTTCTTACCAGGAAAGTATTCCTTATTTGGTTTACAGATTTTCTTCAAATTTCGGAATATGTTTTCTAATGTCAAAATATGAAGGAAGCCGCGCCCGATTAGCCTAACGCTTGATTAGCTCTTTTAGTAAATGCAAGAAAAATCAATTTCTATTCAATCACTTATAACTTCTCAACTATTAACGGTACAGTATTCTAACTCTCGGCATTTGAAAGGTGAGATCAAATCCTATCGGTTCAAAAAGACATCCAAAAATCTTTATTTATTCAAAAGTTAGAGTCAAACAAAGAATGACTCTTAAAATAACAAAAAAAAGTTACTCATGTAATTTTAGAATAATTTTATTGTAAATTATTATTTACTTATAACTTTTGAACAAATAAAGATTTTTGGATGTCTTTTTTTTAATCGATAGGATTTGATCTCACCTTTCAAATGCCGAAAGTTAGAATCTGTCAATAGTTGAGAAGTTATAAGTGATTGAATAGAAATTGATTTTTCTTAGATTATCTAAAGGTTTTTCTTGCATTTGCTAAAAGAGCTAATCAAGCATTAAGCCGATCGGGCGCGGCTTCCTTCATATTTTGAGAGTAGAAAACATATTCCGAAGTTTGAACAAAACCCGTAAACCAAATAAGTGATACTTTCCTGGTAAGAAAATGCACAAAAATTAAAAAACCAGACACTCGCAGACCGTAGACTGGAAAAATTTCGGACTTTAATATTGTATAATCGGAAGAAAATAGTTAAATTGATGAAATTCAAAATATAATTTAACTATCAGTTTAGGTTTTGTACAATGTCATGAAACAAATTACTAAAAAAATACTTTTTGACCTTGAAAATAAGTATACAGAGTATTCCGAAAAAATTTGTCGATCGGTATACCCACGGATAGAGGAGCAAATTTTCAGCAAAACGTTTACATAAAATACATAGTATAAATTACATAAACGATAAATAGAATTTACCTGATGCACATTTAAAAATCAAATTTTAACCACTTGTTTACAACATGATTCTGGTGTACTTGTATGATCGATATTGTAATTTAGATTCTTTTTGTATTTTTAAAGTTGAAAAATGAGCTATTTTTTACGGAAAGAAATTTCGAAATACGAATTTTCTCTTCTAACATGCGCCATTTTCTCAAAAATTAATATTTTGGAAATTTGTTTCGTTCAAGTACACAGAAATGTTATTATTTAACTAAAATCATCGGATTTTTTGTTTGAGATGATCCAGTTTTGAGTTCTGCTGCACACCGCAAAATCCCTTTTTTTTGGACCTGTGGGAGATTGGCTACAGTCGTGTCATTTGTGGCTATTTTTGCTTTAAAAAATTTTTAAAACTTCTTCAAATGATAATTATTTGAACTAAAATTAGTTTGTTATTACGGGAAGAAGGTACCCAAATTAGACAGAAGGCCTAGAATTGATTAAAAATAATGTTTATACTCTCAGTAATACATATTATTATAGAAAGTATGAAAAAATATATTTCAATCCACTTCAGATGTTAGTTTTAACATAGAAAAAACAAAAAACTGTAAAAGTACCAAATATTTGATTATCAGTCTGCGCAATAGATTTCGAAGGACATCTCCCAAATTTTACACATAAGTTCTTTGTATACGAATAAAGAAATCTATGTTACAAACCATTCATAAAGTTGCTAGAACATATTATAAATTAAAATAAAAATAAAAAATAACTTAATTATTAATAATAATTTATAATATATATTTTAAGAAAATATTCTAAGAACTTACATACATGTTTTCTAACATAGATTTCTTTATTCGTATACAAAGAACTTATGTGTAAAATTTGGATGATGTCCTTTGAAATCCATTGCGCAGACTGATAATCAAATATTTGGTACTTTTACAGTTTTTTAGGGGAAATCTGACATTCTAAGTTAAAACTAATATCTGAAGTGGATTGAAATATATTTTTTCATACTTTCTATAAATATATGTGTTACTGAGAGTATAAAAATTATTTTCAATCAATTTTAGGCCTTCTGTCTAATTTGGGTACCTTCTTCCCTTAAATAATAAAATCCGTCGCCACAAAAAATTCCCAAAGAAAACGTTTTTTTCCTCTTCTAAATGTACCTAATCCCTTAAGATGTTTTAATTCAGTGGGAATCATTTTTTCCTTCTTAAAAATATCCTTAAGTCGATTGGTTTAAGACAGTTAAGATATATTATTTCAAAGTCTGCTTTATTTTTAAAGAATACTAACTTTAGAGCTATAAAATTTTGCTTTGTTCACGAAACACGTATCTTTTTGCTTGTATTTATCAGGCAGTTATAGAAATGTAAAGATATAGATGTAGCAACCAATATATTTGTTCATTGTTTATGCATTCATAGAAAAAACGTATATAATATTTAAATAAAGTTAAAAAAACTGACCTTAAAAATTCTGTAATTTCTCATGAGTACAAAAAACATATACACTTTCTTCAACGTAAATTGGAAACCGTATTTTTTTCTTTTTTCTATAAACAGTACAAAATTAACTAGGGAAAAAGGTTTGGTTGCCACATCTCATTTGATTATCTTGTACTTTCAAATTAATAAATCAAATTAATTCCTTTTTTAAATAAAAAATAAAGCGTAATATTCTGATTATGAATTCCGATTATTATTAAAAATTATTTATTTGTTTTTTTATAATTTTTACAATACTGTAATTAAAAAAAATTTACTCTTATTTAACTAACTCGTACCGCTTGAATCTCCTGAAGTTATTTTATAATCCTGGCGTAATCGAACATAGCTAAAGTCAGATTTGTATTGAGCAGATCCAAATACATACAGACATGGTAATCTAATCCATGGTGCAAACTACTTTTTGTTCTTTGAGGGCCAGTGTTTGTGTGTCTCGAATATATAAAAGTTTTTTAAAACATGAATGCAATTTGAAACATTTTTATATTTTTTAATAGAATGAAAAATGTTGTTTTCTTAATTTTGTATAGTAATTTATTAGTTTTGTAATTGAGGAGTCGGATCAAGAAATCCGCCGAGCGTTCGACCGCGGCCAAAAGATACGATGATAGGGTCGTATTTTTAAAGTTTGTAAATAAATTTTTAAAAACTACTATCACGTACAGCATAAAAAACATAACTTTTTTTATATTTATAGGTTTTTGATTCGATAAATAGTTTCCGAGATAAAAAATAAAAACTGCAATATTTTTATCGATCGGACTCATTACATTTCGAAACTTAAATTGCAGTATATCCGTGATGTATGCATAAATCAATTTGAAATTTTCAGCATAGATAAAGTAAATACTACTGATGCTGACAGCATTATTAGAATAATAATATTCTGCGTCAGTGTAATGAGATTTAATTAATAAGTGCTCTACCTAAAAGGTTAAGTTTCTCGTGATTCGCCGAGAAAAAGTGTATTATGAAACTTCTCTTTGAAAAAACTTTGAGCTAGAAAGTTGTTCCTCGATGCATAAAAAAGTTTTTCACAAAATTTTACATTGATTTGATGAGTATTAATCGAGATACAGCGATTTGAAGTCGCGGCTGCAAACGTTCCGTCAACGAAAACGTACAACTTGATCAGCTGTTCTTTTCTGCTGCACGTCGCGATACGGAATGTCTTCAAATTGTTGTATCTCTGTTAATAATCATCAAATCAATGTAAAATTTTGTGAAAAACTTTTTTATGCATCGAGGAACAACTTTCTAGCTCAAAGTTTTTTCAAAGAGAAGTTTCATAATATACTTTTTCTTAGCGAATCACAAGAAACCTTTTGGGTAGAGCACTTATTAATTAAATCTGATTACACTGACGCAGAATATTATTATTCTAATAATGCTTTCAGTATCGGTAGTATTTACTTTATCTATGCTGAAAATTTCAAATTGATTTATGCATCTACCACGGAGATACAGCAATTTATGTTTCTAAATTTAATGATTCCGATCGATAAAAATTTTGCAGTTTTTATCTCGGAAACTATTTATCAAATCAAAAACTTATAAATATAAAAAAATTGTATTTTTTTATGCTCTACGTGACAGTATTTTTTACAAATTTATTTGTAGACTTTCAAATACAGACCCTGCTCAACGTGTCTTTTGGCCGCGGCCGAGCGCCGGTTTCTCGATCCGGCTCCTCAATTGTTAATTATTGAATCAAACGATTTGCGATTGTTTAGACTTATTAAATGACTCTCAGTCAAATTTTTTGACAAAAATGTACTCTGCAATAATTTTTAACTTTTTCAGGGGGTATATGGTCACCTTTCGAAAATAGTTGGCATTTACAAGAAGATTATAAAAAGATTAATAAACGACACGAACTTGCCAAATCTTTATCAAAACATATTTTATGGATTGGTGTAGCAAATTTTGTATTGTGTCCTTTGATATTTTTGTGGCAAATTCTGTATTTTTTTTTTAATTACGGCGAGGTAAGTTTTATATATTTAAAAGTTTTATAAATAGAAATAAATATTTAAGGGAATTTTGCGTACATAAGTGTGCCCTCCTAGTCACCTGTAAGAAACAAGTTTAGAATAAAACGGGATAATGGTAGTCGGTGGGTAATTCCGTCCTAGCGAAAACCCTCACGAGAGATCTCATGTAAGGTCCCACGTAAGAAATCACGGAAGATTATGAATTAAAATCTGACGTAATTTCTCATGTGATTTCTCAGCTAAGTCGGTCACCTGATTTTATTTTTAAATAACCACGTTTATACAGATCTCTTAACATACCCTTACTCGTAAACATAAAAGAAACTAATTTAATGAGTAACAAACCTTTTTATTCATTAATAACAGAAATATTGCACGTTTTAAATTTTCGACATATTTAACCCGTGTCGTACCAAACGACCTAAATTCTATCAAATATTCATACTACAAATTATATTAGAAAAAGTTGAGGGATCGATTTAACGATTCGTACCTTAAGGTTTTGGCCCATATTCTTTCCAAATCTGATGACAGATTTTAGCCAGCATGCGCCATTTTTTATATATGAAATATATATGAAAATCTTCCAATATTCATTACAACAAAACTTTCATCTTTCTTTGAAGTCTCTGATTTCATTTTCATATGTTGTGGATTTCATAATTTTTCCTCTCTGAAACACTAAGAATAAAAGCAGAGACTTAAAAACAAATCAAAGTAAGACTTTGTGCATTATACGTAAGAGTTTCTACATATCCACTATACTGAGAAATGTTCATGCTTATCAAATATTGGAAAATTCATTTTTCTCAGAATCGATGGATCAGATTAAAAAATGGCACTAAATAATATTTTCTCTAAATTGTATGTAGAATATTACAGTATTTTTTTGTATCAAAAATTTCAATTTTTTTATTTTTGTCCGCTATAATGGATTTTTCAAATCAGACATTTTACTCAGTACTAAATATTTCAGAAACCTTCAAATGTACATTACAAGTTATTCGACAATAAAATTTTAAATGTTGAAAAAACTTAAAATATCTAAAAATTTTATACAAAAATTTATATATGTGTGACCGCCGTTTTGTTTTTTCATGGCACCAACTCTACCTTGGTCTTGTATATATTAATAAATCATGTATTTAGCTCGAATCCGCTATATTGAATCCGCTATATTGAATTTTTAGGCATATATGGCACCATTTATTAACTAATGTATTTATGCCACCAGATTCAAAGCACCAGAACGATCCAATAATAGGGTGCTTTTGAAATATGAAAAAGTTTAAGAAAAAATGTGATGTTTTTCCATTTTTTCTGCCTTTAAGTCATCATATATAAAAAATGGCGTTAAGGTAAATCGATTCCTCAACTTTTTTTAATACAATTTGTAGCATGAATATTTGATAATTTTAAGTCGTTTTGGTACGAAACGGGTTAATGTAAGAATTCCCATATATTAAATAAGATTTTATATACATTTTTTGATTTCTTTATGATATCCTTTGGCTTCTTAAAGGAATTAATACACTTCACAAATAAAAATTAAAAAAATTATATAAAAGACTACATTTTTTTAATTTATGAGAGAAATTATCTCGCGCTAAAGCGAGAACAGGCAAGCCAGAAAGCGCTGAATTTCGAATCTCTTAGTCTTGATAAGTGCACCAAATTAAAAAAAACCGCAGCCAATTCAATGGCACTTAGGGTTTTGTGTACATTTATTGTGCACAAATTATACTTAGTAAGCATTATCCGTTACAGGATGAAGCCAAAGTTGCTCTTTTCAAACCGAATCGATAAATAGGGGAAAAGATTCGGTTGTAGGCATAGTTTGGTTGTGGACACCCCTGCGTTTTTTTGACACAAAGCGGATGAGGTTTTTCTGACAATTGTCATTTGTGTATTCTGGCAGCACGTGTTATACGTCTTATACGTCTTATATGCACTTCATGAAAAGTTACGAGCCAAAAACAAAAGGGTGCCCACAACCGACAC
>JAWWML010025691.1:0-14654 GCA_035047165.1 Ormyrus rosae
TATAAAGAGCAGCGATGGCTCAGTTGGTAGAGTGCCAGTCCTTTAACCAGAAGGTCTCTGGTCTCCAGCAAAACTAACATTGGGAACACTATATTTATTTACAAGTGTCTAATAACATCAAAGCTCAGATGGTTCGGAAGTCATCTTTATAAGCCATTTGTCTCGTCGCGGTTTGGCAAGCCGTAAGGTAGCGTAAAAGTCGAAGTTAAATAAGATAGAAAAAAAATGATGTATAAAACAAATATTAGTCATCATGTGCTATTTTGTTATTAATACATTGAGATTCAAAATTGCAATTTTTTTTTATTTAATACACATTTTTTAATACGTATAGCATTAATTCAACTTACGAAAGCAAATTTAACTTTTAAATTGTTATCAAGAAACAATTTAACAGTAATTAGCATTTTGCATGCAGCAAATTCCAATTGTAACCAATTCTTAATTACTACTGTTTATGAAAAATATATCGATTGACGAAGCAACCCTGTCGGAAAGACCTGGTAAAATGGTTTAAATACACACATAATTAACCGGGTACCCGTGTAAGGTATTTTACAGCTTCCTTATAAAATTTTATAAGGTTTTATCCAACCTTTCCGGCAGGGAAATATTCCAATTGCAAAATACGTAACTTACTTTTAAAAATAAAATAAAAATCATCATAAGTATCATCTATTTTATATTTCCGAAAGTAAATATCTTTAATCACAATAAATATCTTTAATCAGACGTTTCAAAAATATTTATGATGGTTATATCATACTTTAATTTTTAATGCTTTTTGCTTTATTTATATATATTTTGGTGTATTTTATACTTATTACTAAAAAAAATTAATTTAAGCTCTTTTTGGAAACCAAATATTCAAGAACTTCTTTTTAAAAATAGAAAAAATAATAAATAAAAGTAGTAATTTAAATTGATTTACATATAAAATTACGAAAAAATTGAAGTATCATTTTAAAATATCCTGAAGTTTCTAAAAATTTTGAAAACTAACATTGTGCAAATTCGAATCCAAATTATCTTAACTACATTTATCCATGAATATTTATAAGGATTTTAGCGTCAAAATAAAAATCAATTCGATCAATAATAATTAAGTTCCCCTAATCTGCATATAAGGTCAAGTTAAACTATGATTTTTTAGAAAAAATAAACACTAAAATAAGTAATCTTGCAAGCTTGTAATTGTAGAGTTTAATTTCTAAAAAGATTTATGAACTCCCTAAAAATCTTGTAACACTTCCATTAGTAAAATTTAGTGCACAGTTTAGCATTAGTAAAATTTAATAGATATATTGAGCTATGCTAAATTGTGCGCAATAAATGTCCAAATCTTATGTGCACGAACAAATCAATGCCAGTGAAACTCAAACTTGCTTGCAATGCACTACTTCCCCATTAAAACTGTCAAGGTTACTCTCAAAAGCAAAACATTGCCCAATTTGCATCCTCACTGAATAAAAGGCCTTTCTAATCGACGTATAGACGAAGCCAGTGACTAATGAAGACGCCGGGGAGCATCCACGCCTTTCACGCACTTGCGGCCTTCCTCGTCGTCGGCCTCGTTGAGTGCGTTTCCGTCAAGGACGAGTCGTTGCTCCTGAGCAATCAGCTGGACGACGTCAACGGCCCCGAGGTCAACAAGAAGAATGACATGCGAATCTTCTTCGACATTCGCCCTTCCGATCCCTCCAAGACGTCAATGTCGCCTGCCGAGAGGATCTTGAAACTGATAGGCAATAACTTTAAGGGTACCATCGGGCAGGTACTCGGCGGCGCTGGCCGACAATTCAAAGCCATTTATCCAGGTAAATTGAGTTGGCGATTGCTTCAATTATTGGTGAACAGTTGGGAGACCGTGAGAAAATTTCGCCGCTGTATTTTTTTTATTCGAGTGTGGGCTCATGTGAACCTATATTTTACACCTCTTGGCAGCATGTGAAAGGGTATTTGAAGAATTTTCATACGAGCCTGAGAAAATGCATCGAATACTTCATTTCTTTGTTTTCTTACATTTCCTTGTTGGTGTGAGTTACTCCATTTTAACTAATTTTATAAAAGTTTATCGTTATATAAATGTTATTGTTTTTTTCCATTTAAAAATAATTTAGATAAAGTCTAATTTACATTTATATTGTATTAATTCGTTACTTTACTTAAAACAGTCATTATCTTAAGCATATTCATTTTGTTCCAAGTATTGTTTGTATTTTTATCTATCGCCATTATTTTCCAGTTAATTTCCATGAAAAATAATAACATCAATCTTTTTGCCATACCGGAAGTTAAATAAATAAAGATAGAGCAGTCCTTGGCACAGTCGCGGGTTAAAGCGTCAATTTATTTACTTTGAGGTATGCGACAAAGCTGCTCGAGGGCTCGAGTTCGAATCCGCCCGCCCAGTTCGAAAAATGTTAACAGAATTTTTGGGTGACGGAAATTAAACTCATTGACCGCAATCAGCCTATCAAAACCTACTACCTGACACTCTATAATACCGAAAAGGGTGATGCGAAATTAAAGAGCTATAAAATAAAAAAAGATAAATGATAATAGGTTTAAAATTTAAAGTCAATTTAACTATTTCAGTTAACATTTATTGCTTCTTGGAAAAGTGGCGATGAATTAAAATACAATGAAATTCAGAAAAAGGAGTTGCATACGTATATGAATAATTCCATATTTACTTCGGTTTGGTCCACTGCACTTTCACTATTTTGATGCTAAAGCGATCCAATAAATGTCTTTTCTGTTTTCATACCGCCGCGTAAATGCAAATGAGAAAAATCTGATAAAGCAGGCCTCACCAACAAAAGATGTTCGATTATACGTAAGCCTCCATTACAACACGTAACGATGCAATCTCTCGTAAAGCGACGTAACTCTAAGCGCCACGATTTTCCATAACGTTTGCCTATTCATTATTAGTCACGCAGCTATCAATTTTGATGAAAAGATCTTCGATTTCACGAATTTCTTAAATGAACGACGGGTCAAGGACTCGCGCTTCCTTCGCATTATCGCTTTGTGAATTGAAGAAAGAAGGAAATTGGGATAATTATAGATCGCAAGTTTTAAAAGTGGACAGTGCTGTTTAATTATTTGTCTACAGGTACTGCGTGGTGTGGAGACGGAAATATTGCCAACAATTCACAAGAATTGGGCCTTTTCAAGAGATCAGATCGCTGCTGCAGAGCTCACGATCAATGTACCGAGCACATAGCAGCCGGAGAGTCGAAGTACGGTCTGCAAAACGTCGGTTTGTTTACGAGGTACTTGCACTTTTCGCGTTATATAAAGTAAAATTTTGTTTGTAGTCAGTTTCTATATCGCAACAGAAAGTAAGTTTTTATGATTCACATTATTCTGCACCATTTCGAATGTATTATGCACTTTACATTTGGTACTCAAATATTCATATTTCAGATCTCACTGTGATTGTGACTTACAGTTTTTTAAATGCCTCCGAGATGTCAAGTCTCTCGTTTCCTACGAGATTGGTTACACGTATTTTAATATATTGAGACCGCAATGCTTTAAAAACGATTATCCTGCCGAGTGTGCAGAATATGCCTGGTAAATGAATATGACAAAATTTAGATTTAACAAAATATTAGGATGGATTTCGACTCTTTTGTCGTAATATTCTACTCAGGTACGTAATTGGTGATTTTTATTTTTTTAGGCCGAAGATTTTGAAAAAGAGGTGTTTGTATTATTCTTACGACACGAGTAAACCGAAAACCTGGCAGTGGTTTGACAGTCCAGAATTTTCATTCAAACGATAAATATTATAGATAAATTATATATGTATTCTATGTTTGCGGTTGTGATTTCGCGCATTAACCTGTGCGCGTCTATAGGTGGAAGATCTCTAAGTCATAGTATTATTAAATACGATAATAATATAATTGTTATATAAATAAATAAATTATTTAAATAATTTATAAATAAAGAAATTATAAATAAAATAGGTGCTGTTAAAAAAAGATTTGCATTATACTTATTTGCAACAGCAAAAAATAAATTATGCTCGTTGCTCTTTAAAACTTATAGTTAAAATTTAAACTAATAAATAAGAAAGATTTTAAATATTTCAGTTATTATTAGTTAATACATTAATATAACTTACAATAACTTATCAAAAATTTATCTTTCTAAATTATTAAGACAAATAAAATTATAAACACCTAAGAGCCTCTGTTAATTTATTTTAAAAGCACAGTTAAAGCGCACAGTAGTTAACTGTGCTTTTGAAAAGTGCGGCGTCCTCTAGTCGCATTACGCGCGCGTGCGAAATTCAATATCGCGTTCGATTGTTACAAACTTTAATAATATTAGATGGAAACTACTCAGACTTGACTCCATCAAGTGGGAGTGCTCCTATACGCGGCGCCGCGGTCGCCAAGCATCCCGATTAATCGACTTGCACCGATCAACATCAACATTCAACTCAATGAAAAAGCAGCGGATGCGATCACGGTGGCAAATTTTTGTGTTTTCATGGGCACGCTAAAAATGATGTGTTTCCTTGCAGCACTAATTTTCATCAAGTGTTTTTTGACTGGATAAACCTAACTCTTCCTATAGTTTTCCTTGCAGTGCCCTATAATTCTTCAAACGTGGAAATTATGTTAAAAATATATAATATGTCCTTCTTACAAATAATTGTACTGGGGAACGATCGTTCTCCAAATTAAAATGAATAAAGGACAAACTGTCGACAACGATGACTTAAGAAAGTCTTAATGACCGTACTGTACTGAGCCCTGAGAGAACTCGATATTTCTAATCTCATTGATGAATTTGCGAAAAAGAAATCTAGGAAAGCACCTAAGTAAAAAGAATAAAAAATTATTTAATACAATCATTGATTTTGATTATTATTTCAACCATTTATTTAGCCAATTTGTTCAGAAATTGTAGATTTTGATTTCCTTAACTAGGTCCCCACTCCATTTTGCCTAAAAGCTTCCACCATACTAAATCCGGCTACGTCGTTCTTCGGACATAATCTCACTCGGTCCGTAAAATACATTTTACGGCCTTGGTACGAAAAGCATTATTTTATCTGCAATTTTATTATTCTACTTGCTTTTATTCATTTATTTATTTCTGTATTCTTTCATGTTTTTTTGTTATATATATATTCCAAAATCCAAAAGGATTTTGGAAAATGCGCGCGCTTGACTTGCCCTCCAAAATAAAAAGTTCTCGGTTTCTCTAAATTGTAAACGCTCTTATAGTCTCGTGCCTTTTAAATGGTATTATTACACGTATAATTTGTTATTAAATCTCATTCACTTGTTGTTTACATTTAAATTGATTCTATTTTGTTTTTCAAAACTAAATTTTTCTAGACTTTCCTTTTGATTTCAAAGCCACACTTGACCTTTATCAATAGAAAAATAACCTATTTATTTTCATCATAAAATATAAACTTTTCTCTACTAATTTCTAACTATTGCGAAATTCATATTATTTGAACAAATTATGATTATTTTATCAATGGCAAATTTTTACACACTCGCTAAATCATCTTGCATACTTTGATAATTCATTTGCCACATTCTTATTTCTAACAATAAAAATTTTTTATAATTTAATTCTTAAATATTTATTATTTAATTCATATATTAATAAAGCACTCTAGATTATATTCACTTTTACGCGGTTATTTACGACATTCAATTTTCAAGCCATCGTTAAAAAATTTCAATTAAAAACATTCAACGTTTATGGCGTACATGCTAACGTTCAACTTAAGAATTTAGAATTTGACATTTCGACGCATGTATTTCAATTTAATAACAAAAAGGACAGGGATTTTGTACGCGTAAGCCAATTAATAATTACTCATTAATATTCTAGTATCTAAATCTATTTTTAACTTTGGTTTATTTCACACGAGTTTTCATTTAAAAACACGAAATCGTTTTCGGACACTTTCAAATCGCGATTATCATCAATTGTCTATTTCTGCTTAAGACCGGCATTGATTCCCGGGTTTCGGCACCACTTTGTTAACTACGTTCGCGGAAATAGACACAAAACTCATAAAATTAATCCAATACGCTATTTCTACTAACCGAGTGATTTTATTTTCGATAAATATTTATTTTCAAATCATTATTACCACATTTAATTTATTGCGTTTCGTCCCAGGTCTGTCTGCTGAACTCATCCAATCTCTCAACTGCGATCCTCCGTCAACGTTGATCCTTTCAAAGGCTAAACATAACTAGCCAAACGTCTTTTTACTTTTCGAGCGCGCTCCGCCGTCAGGCCGCGCATCCCTTGGTAGGTCGTAACTTGATTAATATACGAATTTCTATTTATTATGCTCAATTATTTTCTATTTAATTTTAATATTTAAGATTTTATTTTATCTCCATAATTTTTTTTCGTTATTTTGCAAATTCATTGTCAAATAATAATTTTTAATTAAATCTGAAACATTTTTAAACGCTATAAGTTCCATATGATTTTTTTTTATAAACCGAATAAATATATTAATTACTTGAAAAATATTTTGATACTGTAGTATGCGTAGATATATTTAGTCGAAAATATATTATTTTTAATCAATAAGATGTATATTAAAACGTCCATTTTATTTTTCGAAAATAAAATCCTTTCAAATTTGAATCTAACTTTAAAATTTGCTCTCAACAGCGAGATCCAAGAATGTATCAAAGTTTAGCGACGCATTTGGTTCTCACTAGTCTAGTGCGCATAATAACCACTGTAGTCTTCCCGCGCTACGCATCGGTGCTTGAAAAATGCTACCTCGTCAAAAACTTGTAGCCCGCCCGCGTACTGGGTTTATTTGTCTCCTGGACCAGAACAAGTTGATTGTACTAAAATTGTAGGTATTCGCGAAAAGGAATATAAAAAAAAAGCTCTATGTCACTGCATTAAATCGCACAAGGTTATAAAAGTGCGACGTAGGCGCGATAGTTATTTCACGTTTCGACACTCCTGATGTGTGCGCATTTGTGTTTTTTCTTCCTCTGCCCGTCTCGATGATATCCAGCGTCATGTCGAGAGCGATCGACGTTCGGTAAAAATGCTCAAGGGAATCGAGGATTAAAATAAGCGAGGAGGAATTCCGCGCCGCGGACGCGGCTTTTGCGCGCACTTTTGCTTTTATAAAAAGCCCTTACGCCGTCGAACTCGTTTTAGATAGTTTTCGGACGTTACTCGGTGAGAGTCGAAAAGGAGAAGTGCGCGGAGGTGCGGCGCGCTTTTTGCTGCAGTTTTCAATCCTCAATTAGTGCCGTTTGTGAATAGAGGCTCACTTATGTACAAAAGGACTTTGCAGGTCTGATTTTATTGTTATTTTTACTGTGTAATAGTATAAGTAAATTCTGAAAATGAAATAGAATTGCTTGAATTGTTTTAATTGAGCTTCTAATTTAATATTCTGCCATTAAATTATATATAAAACGAATGTTAGTCATTTGGTATTTTATTATTATTACATACGTATAAAATTGTAATTCTCTGCATTAATTCGACTTACGCATATAGCAAATTTAACTTTCAAATTGTTATCAAGAAGTAATTTAACGGTATAATTAGAATATTGCATACAGCAAATGCAAAGTATAACCAATTCTTAATTACTAATGTTCATGAAAAGAGTATTCCAATTTCAATATATATTACTTATTTTGAAAATAAAATAAATACCATCAGAATTATCGTTACTATCTACTTTATATTTTCAAAAGATAACTATATCTTTAATCGGATGTTTCAAAAATATTTATGATGATTATATCATACATTAATTTTTAATGCTTTTTGCTTTATATTATTACTTAAAAAAATTAATTTAAGCTTTTTTGCAAACCAAATATACAAGAACTTCTTTTTAAAAGTAGAAAAAGTAACAAATAAAAGTAGTGCTTTAAATTGATTTACGTATAAAATTACGAAAAAATTGAAGTATCATTTTAAAATATTTTTAAGTTTCTAAAAATTTTGAATACTGTAACATTATGCAACTTCAGATTTTAGCGTCAAAATAAAAATCAATTCGATGAATAATTAAGTTCTCCTAATCTGCATATTATAAGGTCAAGTTAAACTATGACTTTAAAACAAAAATAAACACTAAAATAAGTAAAAAACCTTGCAAGCTTGTAATTGTAGAGTTTAATATCTAAAAATTTTTATAAACTTCCTAAAAATCTTGTAACACTTACATTAGTCCATTACAAATAAGCTCTTGAATCAAACGGCGCGCTTGTTACACGTAAACATTGTAGTTTAGCATTAGTAAAATTTAATAGATGTATTGAGCTATGCTAAATTGTGCTCCATAAAGGTCCAAATCTTATGTGCACGAACAAACCAATGCCACTGAAACTCAAACTTGCTTGCAATGCACTACTTCCCTATTCAAACTGTCAAGGTTACTCACAAAAGCAAAACCTTGCCCAATTTGCATCCTCACTGAATAAAAGGCCTTTCTAATCGACGTAAAGACGAAGCCAGTGACTAATGAAGACGGCAGGGGGCATCCACGCCTATCACGCACTTGTGGCCTTCCTCGTTATCGTCCTCCTTGAGTGCGTTTCCGTCAAGGACGAGCCGTTGCTCCTGAGCAATCAGCAGAGCAACGACGACGTCGGCGGCGACGGCGACGACGATGACGACGACGACGACAACGACGTCGAGGAGAATGAGAACGATGACATGCGAAGCCTCCCCAGAAAGCGCTCCTCTAAAACGAAATCCTCCAAGCGCTCCTCCAGAAAATCCTCCAAGGCCTCCACCAAGAGCGCCATCCTGACCAAGCTGTTGATATCGGCTGCCGAAAAGGCGCTGAGAAAGATGCTCAAAAAAATTATAAGGGCTGGTGCTTGGTGGTTCGTACTCAACATGGTCGGCAAAGAATTCAAACTCACGTATCCAGGTAATTGTAATTTGAGTTGGCGATTGCTTCAATTACTGGCGAATAGTTGATAGACCGTGAGAAAAATTCGTGGCTACTATATTTTTTTGATTCGAGTGTGGGCTCATGTGAAGCTATATTTTACACCAGTTGGCAATATGTGAAAGGATATTTGAAGAATTTTAATACAAGCCTTAAAAAAGCATCAGATACTTCATTTTTTATTTCTTCTTCTAAAGTAACATTTTATTTAGCTCCGATCCATTTCAACTAATTTAATAAAAGTTTATCATCATATAAATATTGTTTTTTTCCTATTAAAAATAATTTAGATAAACTTTTAATTTTCATTTGTATTGTATTGATTCGTTACTTTACTTAAAACAGTCATTATCTCAAACAAATTCATTTTGTTCCAAGTATTGTTTCGCCCGTCAGTTCGAAAAATGTTTACCGAATTTTTGGGTGGCGGATATTGAACTCATTGACCGCAATTACCCAACCAAAACCTACTACATAATAATATAGTCCTGTCTAATGTAATGACTATAATACAAAAAGGGTGATGCGATATTAAAGAGCTTTAAAATAAAAAAAAGAGACAAGATAATTACTTTAAAATTTAACGTGAATTTAACTATTTCAGTTAAAATTTATTGCTTCGTGGAAAAATAGCGATGAATTAAAATACAAAATACAAACAAAATACTTAAAATACAATGAAATTCAGAAAAACGAGTTGCATATGTACATGAATAATTCCATATTTAGTCCACTACACTTTCACTATTTTGATGTTACAGCGATCCAATAAGTCTCTTTTCTGTTTTCATACCGCCGCGTAAATGCAAATGAGAAAAAAATGAAAAAACAGACCTCACCAACAAAAGATGTTGCATTATTATATGTAAGCTGCCATTACAATACGTAATGATGCAATCTCTCATAAAGCGACGTAGCTGTAGGCGCTACGATTTTCCATAACGTTTGCCTATCAATTTTGATGAAAAGATCTTCGATTTCGCGAATTTCTTAAATGAACGACGGGTTAAGAACTCGCGCTTCCTGCGCATTATCGCTTCGTGAATTGAAGAAAGAAGGAAACAGATTGGAATAATTACTGATCGGAAATCCGTGATATTCGTCTATTTTAAGTAGTTTTCGCAAATTTTCAAGTGAATATACTGTTTAATTATTTGCTTGTAGGTACTATGTGGTGTGGAGACGGAGATATTGCCAAGAATCCAGATGATTTGGGCGTTTTTCAGAAAACAGATGCTTGCTGCAGAGATCACGATAATTGCCCCGACAACATCGAAGCCGGAAAGACGAAGCACGGTCTGCGAAACACCGGTGTATTTACGAAGTACATGCACTTTTTGCGTTATATAAAGTAAAATTTTGTTTGTAGTTAGTTTCTACATCGCAACAGAAAGTATTTTTTATGATTGATATTGTTCTGCACCATTTCGAAGGTATTTCGCACTTACATTTGGTACTTAAATATTCATGTTTCAGATCTCACTGTGATTGTGACTTAAAGTTTTATAATTGCCTCAAAGCAGTGAATTCTCCCGTTTCCTTAAAGATCGGTTACACGTATTTTAATGTATTGAGACCGCAATGCTTTAAGTACGAACACCCTGCCAAGTGTGCAGAATATATCTGGTAAATGAATATGACAAGTTTTAGATTTAACAAAATATTAGCATGGATTTCGAATCTTTTTTATCGCAATATTCTACTCAGATACGTAATTCGTGATTTTTACTTTTTTAGGCCGCTGACTTTGAAAAAGAGATGTGTGCGTTATTCGTACGACACGCGTAAACGGAAAAAATGGCAATGGTTTGACAATCCAGAATTTTGATTCAAACGATAGATACGATACATAAATTATATATATTCTATGTTTGCGGTTGTGATTTCGCGCATTTATCCTTGCGCGTCTATAGGTGGAAGATCTCTAAGTCATAATACTATTAAATACGATAACAATATAATTGTTATATAAATAAATAAACTATAAATAAAATAGCTGTTGTTAAAAAAAATTTTTGTATTTTATTTATTTGCAAAAGCACAAAATAAATTATGCCCGCTGCCCTTTAAAACTAAAAATTTAAGTTAGTAAATACAGTAAAGATTTTAAATATTTCAGTTATTATTATAACGTATAATACGTTAATATAACTTATCAAAAATGCACATCTAAGAGCCTCTGCAATATTTCTTCAAATATAGGCTTTACTTTCTTTACTTTCTTTTTCTGTTTCATAAATTTATTCCTTGTTATATAATATTGTGGGATTTTAACGTAAAGCAAAGTTAACGTAGTTCATCGGCTGATTTGGCAAAGATTGCATGTTGAAAATTGTATCATCGATTTCTTTGCCATTAGTCCGGAAGCAGAAGGGGTTTTGTAGCCGATAGAGATCCACGACTCCACCCAAGTGTTTTTTATGTATTTTTTCCTGCTGAACACGAATTTCTAGGGTGGAAGTTCGAAAAATGGTCAGGGAAATTGTTATAAACAATTTAATTGTTTAACCCGTTCTCCTGAAAGAAAGATTTTTAAATAATTAATAATAATTAATCATTAATTAATAATAATTATTAATCATTAATTAATAATAAACATTAATTAATAATAATTATTAATTAATTAATAATAATTAATTTAATAATTTTTAAAAAAGTTAATTAGAACCGAAGCTATTACCAATTTAATGCAAAAAAGTGCGCTTTTACGCTCTTTCGCTTACTTTTTTCAATGTAATTTTTTTTCTATTCAAGATAATGAGACTTTCAAACTCTTATTTTTAAGAAAAAACATTATATTATCGACCATAATAAAAGTTATTATTAAAAAATAACGAATAAGTTGTTCCTATTGCTTCAAAATTGAAAATTTTGCCAATAATTGTGAATTTAATTTGTTTAAAAGTTATTTTCAATTGTTTGAAGTAAAAAAAATGCAAAAAAAAATAAACACGCATTGATTTTCATTATTATTTCAACCATTTATTTATCCGATTTTTTCAGAACTTTTAGATTTTGATTTCTTTAACTAGGTCCCCACCCCATTTTGCCTAAAAGCCCCCACTATACTAAATCCGGCTCTGATGTTTCCTTAACGCAAACTGGCGAGGTTTAAATAAATTTTCTTTTATTTGCAATTTTATTATTCTACTTGTGCATTTTTTTATTGTAATTATTTTTACTATACTTTTTTTCAAAGCCTTTGTTTAAAGACCTTTCCTTCCGCCTCGTTACACTTACGAAAGGATTCTGGGAAATGCGCGCGCTCGACTTGCTCTTCAAAACAAAAAAGCCCTCGGTTTCTCTAAATCGTAAACGCTCTAGTCTCATGCCTTTTAAATGGTATTATTACACAGATCATTTTTTATTAAATCTCATTCACATCTTTTTACATTGAACTTGATTCAAATTTTTACACACTCGCTAAGTCATCTTGCATACTTTGCCAATTCATTTGCCATTTTCTTATTTTTAATAATAAAAATTTCTTATAATTTAATTCTTAGATATTTATTATTTAATTCATATAGTAATCAAGCAGTCTAAATTATATTCACTTTTACGCGGTCATTTACGACATTCAATTTTCAAGCCATCGTTAAAAAATTTCAATTAAAAACATTCAGCGTTTACTGCATACATTCTAAAGTTCAACTTAAGAATTTCGAATTTGATTTTTCGACGCATGTATTTCAATTTAATACCAAAAAGCGAAGGAATTTTGTACGCGTAAGCCATCATCAATAATTATACATTAATATTGTATCGCCCGACACGATATTTTATTTAAGAACGCGAAACCGTTTTTGAACACTTTTTCAAATCGCGATTATTTTCAATTGTCTATTTCTGCTTAAGATTCATACATTTGCTGTAGCCTGCTGTACATAAGAGCCTACGCTTAAGAGCTTCATTTCAAACACCGTTTTCTCAAATTTTTGCACGTTAACTGACCTGAAATTTTAGATGTTTGTATGCTACGTACTTTATATTACATGCTTTCGAAGACTTAATAATTTCTTGAATATGTCGAAAAACCATAGAACTACCTTATGACCGGTATTAGTTTCCGGGTTTCGGCTTCACTTTTTTAACTCCGTACACGGAAATAGACAAAAAACTCATAAAATTAATCTAGTACGCAATTTCTACTAACCGAGTGATTTTATTTTCAATAAATATTTATTTTTAAATCTATTATTAACACATTTAATTTTTTACGTTTCGTCCCAGGTCTGTCTCATCATGCTGAACTCATCAGTAAGGCGACGCAGACAAACCCTGCCTTAAGCGCTAAAAATATTATTTCTTCGTATAAGTGAAAATTTATTCGCACTTACATTTTTCAAATCCCCATACGTCCGCGAAGCCGAGTAGCACGGTCTTAACACGTCGCGAGTACATCGCGATCGTCCGTCAACATTGATCCTTTCAAAGGTTAAGCGTAACTAGCCGAACGTTTTTTTACTTTCCGAACGTGCTCCGCCGCCAGACCGCGCGTCTTTTTTGTTCGTCGCACGTTTTGTTTATTCCGCGGCTTTGTTTATAACACGAGGGTCGTAACTTGACTAATACACAAATTTCTATTTATGATGTTTAATCATTTTCTATTTAATTTTAATATTTAAGATTTTATTTTATGTCCATAATTTTTATTCGTTCAGTTATTTTTCAAATTCATTGTAGCTCACATTAATGTTTAAAATTATAATTTTATTTTTATCTTTCTGATCCTTAAAAAATATTAAAAATTTTTAATTCTAATAATTTTTATTGAATTTTATTAAGTATGATTGCGTTGCAAATAATAATTTGTAATTAAATCTGAAACATTTTTAAACGGTGTAAGTACCATATGATTTTTTTTTTTACTGAATAAATATATTAACTGAAAAACATTTTAATACTGCAGTATGCGTAGATATATTTAGTAGGAAATATATTATTTTTAAGCAATAAGATTTATATTAAAACGTCCATTTCATTTTTTGAAAATAAAATCATTTCAAATTCATTTCATAGACCAATTAATAAGATGCTATGTTTATTTCAATACAGAATTAGGCTTAATTGTTCGCTGCAGTTACGATTTATCAGAGGACACATTTTTATTCTTAATAGAAGCTATAAAAATTTAAGTTCAAGTATACTTTTTTAATTTATTAAAAATTTTTATTATAGTTCTTTAATAAAATTATAAAATATATTTATAATAATAGTTCCTTTCAAAATTGTAACAATCTCATCTCGTCTATGCGATAGATTAGCCCCTCCTGCTCAACACGCTGGAGAGGTTTCCTGCACGACAATTGTTCAATGTGCAATTGTAAGAAATGCAAATCAAACTTGTCACTCCAACGCAATACGTTGGTAGCGACTCTTCACCGATAATTGCTCAATGTGCAATTTGTGGAGAACGAGCTACAAAACTTTATCTGGAATTCTAGTTCGCGAGCTAAGAACATTTTTAGGATTGGAAGTTAAATAGATATTTTGCAACTCAGTCATAGAAATAGTTTTAACGAAATTTATTAAATAATAAAAATAACAAAAAAATAATAACAAAAGAATATAAGATTGAATAAAGTTGTTTTCTCATTCGGAGCTACGATACGTTCTGTGGGTGCATTCCGTTATTCACGCGATTCGTGCGCTACCAAAATGAAAACGGAACGTTCCGATGCTGTGCCAGGTTGAA
>JAWWML010025711.1:0-14638 GCA_035047165.1 Ormyrus rosae
TAGTCGTTCGACCTCACGACTCTACCGTCTGCCTAGCCGAGTCTACTAAATTTTGATTTATTTAAAAATTCTATTTGCTCTGAGTGACGCTGCTCAGCTTATAATATTTTATTTCAGCGTCTGGCGCCCTTAAATTCAATTACCGAGGATGTCGATTTTGCCGACACTCCTCGAAATCATTGTAATAAGTTTCGATCTGTACTTAGTCATTTTCTTTTGGGCAGTATTTCTGCTTCTAACGTACCGAGGGGATTGGAGGTTGCAGTCCCCACGCAACCTTTAAAACTCCCCCGTTACAATTTAATTTTTTAAAGTCCTTTATTTACAAAATTTATTTTACCGCTAAAAGACAATATAATATATTATAATTTCATATATTACTCTATTTATTTACATCAAAATCTTTCTTTTTCGTCAGAAACAATTGATATAAACTTTTTATTACATACCGTTTTACGAAATTTGATACGTCTTTAACATTTCATTTGTATGTATGTACACTAATCACTGCTACTTTATTAGTCACGTTGAAAGGTGATAAACAATAAACTAATTTCCTATTTATAGATTACATATTATGCAGTTTGAATCGACGTGAAACTCAAAAGCAATCGCTTTTCAACCTGCCTGTAACGAACCTGATCAATATATAACATGAATGATGCACGACGTTAATGGCAGTGTTGCATTAGCAGTACCGTTCACTGCAGCTGTTTAGCCAAAATACTCCGAGCGAAGCGCTTCGCCATAAAAAATTCATTCGTCCAAACCCGTCAAAGTCCCTCATTATCGTCTTTGTGCGAATTGAAAGTCGGAAAACAGGCGTCGGGAGAAGACGTTGGACGAAATAAAAAGTCTCGGGAGCGTAAGAGAGAAGAAAGAGGAGCTAAAAACCGGGATCAGCGAGCGAGAAGGCGAAGGGCAAGGTGGACTGGCCTGGGTTATAGCCTCGTCGTCTGCGGCGGCGGCGGCGGCCCATGAATGAAAAGCCATTGAGTGAAGTCTTTGTGTAAGGCGAAAGGTGTAATATTCATTGGGGAAAAGGAAAGGAGAGGAAAGTGTCGGCGACGTAGACGATGACGCGACGACGCACTTTCCCCCCCTGCCGAGGGCCGCTGTTCCCTGACGCTGCTGGCGGAGCTATGGTTATTACCGGTAAATAATTTAGCGCCCGTCTAACTCTGTCTCTCGCCGGTGAGTTCGAACCTTTCACCTTCACGCAGAGGGAGGGTGACGAAGAGCGGGAGACAACTACAGCGAAACCTGGGCGGGAAGGCAAAAATTTCTTGCTAAAAGTAAGAAAAATTAATGAGGGAATTGATTTTGGGAATTGGGGGAACGTTGCTTTATGGGAAGGTTTGAAAGAAGGGCGGAAATAGGTTGGAAAAAAAATTTAAGTAGAAAAGTACGAGTTTAGTCAGACGTATAAATATGTACAGATCGACGGAAACCTTGTTTTAGAAAAATACTTGAATGATTAGATTTCAATGGGTGGGTACGAATTCTTCTAAAGTAAGATTCCTCCGAGTGTATGATTTAGCTTTAGTTTCAAGCCTTAAAACCTGTTTTTAGATTTTTTAAAACAATACGTTTTCGTTGCACTTGCAAGTGCTGTGTAATGACTAACTTGTTATTAATTCTCATAAGTATCAATCATCAATGAATGGTTAATTTTTTGTTAAAACAATTAATTTTTGAGAAAGTTCAATTAATAGAATTTTATATGAAAAAGATTTTCTGGTTGATTTATAAATAATCACGCAGTATTGTTAATCTCGTAAATCACTTTATCGATTATTAACTTACAAGGAGAGTCCGCGACCTTTGGACCACGGATTTTCTTGTAATTCCGGGATATGTTTTTTAATATTAAAATATGAAAAAAGCCACTTTCTTTCAATTTTTAAAGTTATAAGCTCTTTTAGCAAAAATCTAACGAAAATCGACTTTTGTTTAATCGTTTATAACTTTGCAGCACTACTCTCCTTGTTAGATTTTGTTTATTGTTTGTAAAAACAAAATCTCAATAATAAACAGTAAAAGATAATTAATGCGCCTGTAGAATAATTTAGCTGTTACGTAAAATAAGTTGAAACTTCAACCACGAAATGCCTCTGCAGGCAAATCCCAACCGCAACAAAGACGGGGAACATAAGCCAAGCAACCAAAAATACGAATAATTATTACAATATATATTCATGAAACTCGGGGGGACGGGGGGGGGTGGGGGAGAAGCTCAGCAAAGTCTACTTCCTATAGAGATACATATCGCCAAAGTATATTCGAGGTTGCCCGCGAAACGTGTACATACACACGATGCGTCGTAGAAAGAGAAAAGCTGCTCCGGTGGAGCTTCTCAGAGAGACGAAGCTCACCAACGAGGGGTCGGATTTTCGCCGGACTCCCTCTCTCCTCTCTAAGAGCATTAAAGCTAAAAATTCGAATAATCCGCGGCGACCGTTTTCAAAATAGATTTATGCCGGACGCGAGGCGTTTAGCGCCGGAATGTCGCGGAATTTTTTGCCCCTCCGATATCTTTCTCCCCAGGAGCTTTCTAATATAAATTGTGGAGTAAGCTCTCGAAGTTTTCGCGAGAGAGAAAGAGAGAGAGAGTTCGCTCGGTAATTTTTTCACGTTCTGCGTTTGGGGCGCGTGCGTTTGGTCGGGCTTGAATTTCAAACTGAAATTTAAAATTTAAATTATTGTTCAGAGGGGGAAGGAGGCCGCGTTAGGACTATGTTTTGTATATTTTTTTGCAGTAATTATGGTAATGAATTAATAAAGTTGCTGCGGAATTTTGCGGAGAGAGTAGCAAAGTCCAGAAGCTGCCGGGTCGAATCGTACGCGAAACAACAGAAAATACCAGTGTGCGGTTTATTAAATTTTAACAGCGTGGAAAATGTATAACACTGAAATTTTTTTCTAGCGAATCGATTAATTGATCAACGGAAAGAGTTTTTTTGATGGATTGAAATAATAGCATCAAAGCTCCCGGAAGTAGTTAAATTTTCTTTTCATTCATTTTATCATTTATTTCGGCTGAATTTAGAAATTAATATTAAAAAAAAAAAGTAATAAATTCTAGAAAGTGCCTTATAACTCATTTGATAATTGCTTCTGTACAGCTTCTAAATTATTACAATTTATGAATCAAATCGTTCTGGATATTAATCATTTTTACTTTTTAACGCTCTCAGATTTCCTTAATTACTTTTCGATAGTTCAAAGATTTACTGCCAATAAGAAAATCTAGAATCAAATTTCTCAAGTTCTCCTACCCCCTCAACTGCAGTTCCCTACTTCGTTTTATCAACGCAAACGCGTGCCTGCATCGAAAAAAAACGTGGCATTAAACGACATTATAAATTCGAGAGAGAGCAATGTTCTTCGCATTTCCCAATGAAATTCTCGGCTCCGTTTCAAAATTTCCCTCCCGCGCGTCAGGGTAAGATGGAAAGGCGGCCTCATGATCTCGCGAGAAAATAAGGCCTCTCTCGCGCGATTCTCTCTCCTCTTCCTCTCCTCATTCATCTCTCTTTTTCCCGGCCTTCCGCGTCGATATTGGCGACTTTGGCTCTCGGAACAGGAGTCCCGCGGAGAGGCGCGAGGGGCGGCAAAAAACTCCGGCGAGAGAGAGAGAGAGAAAGAGAGGAAAGAAAGAAAAAACGATCCATTTTCTCGGGACCATTTTTCATAATGCTGCGGCGCCACGCTTTCCAACTTCGATTTCTCTCCCTTCGAAAAGGAGAGGGGGGCAGAGACGAAGAGAGAGAGAGAGAGAGCCAGGAGGCAGTTTAAGGGGGTGGAACACATCGAGGAGTAGGAGGAGAAGTAGGAAGATAGCTTTTCAATGGACGCGGGAACTCCCGGCAGAGAATGCCGATAATGTTTTATGCATCTTTCAAGTCCTCCTCCGCGGGGTGACAATAAGGAACGAGAGAGAGAGAGACCCGTGAAAGCAGGGCGAGAGCACGAATTTCTGCCTTCGATTTCCTTCCCGCCCACGATTTCGCCGATATCCGACGGTAATTCGCGCGGCGGCTCTTCCTGCTTCCCTCATTTTTCTCCTCCCCCCCCCCCCCCGGCAAGCGTCGTCGCCGCCGCCGCCGCGAAAAGAGTATAAGCCCACCGTGAATTAGGAGAAGTCAGAAATTAGCGCGATGCTCCGCCGGCCGCTGGCCCGGACGTGCGGGGAAAGTGAAATTAGGGGGCTGCGGCTCGCTCTCCCGGTGAAATATTAAAATTGACTTAAGCGAATAACGCCTCTCCCACCGCCGGCCGCGCGGGGCGCTGAGAATTTTTTCACGTTTTCGATTTTATTAAATTTCCCCGCTAATGCGCCTCGAGATTTCGTGCCCGGAGGGAGGAGAGAGCGGCCGCTTTAATGGGAACGGATCTCTGGTAGCGAGTGGGAGTTATTGAAACGCCGAATGACTCGGCGCGAATATGCGCGTTTTCCGAGGCTCTAAATATTCGCTCTCTCTCTCGCTTTTTTTCTTTTTCCGTCCGACTCGGGGAGCCAATAAACGTTTTATTGGATGAGCAGGCACTTTTTCCTACGTGATATTTTAATTTTTCCATGTTCCCCGAGGATGAGAACCGATTGGAATTATTCAGATTAATCCCTGTGCCGGAGGGATTTTTCCGAGAAGAACTTTGCCCGAGCTTTTTCGTCTTGAAATTCGGGATGAAATGCGCGAAAGTTCTGGTGCTTTAAGGACTTGGTTGAGAAAACAATCTGAGAAAGTACGTTGTTGCTGGATGTCGGTCTTATCGCGGAGTAATCGTTGAATTTCCCTAGTCTTAATAATACAATTTCAAAATTTCCCATTAGTGCTATCGTATAGATCACGAAACGAGCTTTCAATTGACCTGATTTTAAGTTCTCTTATTAGGAGGAGTGAGCCAAGAGTTTGCCCTTGAAGTTTGGCAAGTCTTGCCAATCTCCGAAAGTATCTATTGAATGTGGGAAAGAAGTAGATCATTTCCGGGTTTGCTGAGACTCGCAGAAACTCGACTTATTTTTCAAAATAAAAACTTTACGATGTTGCAGTAAAAGTTTTTTTTATTACTGTTTTGCGGCGACTAATCACTTTTTTATAAAAATTATGTGAAAATTTTTAAATAATGATAAACACGATTTATGGTTTTTTAAAAGCAAGATTAATATTGGTTTTCTTATTCCTTATTCAAGTAGTATGAAAAATCGTAAAATATTATAAATAAGCTTATATGTTTTCCAGGAAATTCAGCTTTTAATTCACATTATTGAAAATAATAATAAATATTGAATAAAATAATTAACACTGAAAAGGAAAATTCCCGTGGATTAAAACCTTATAATTCTTTTTCCCTGCCTTTCCTCATATTAATTTTTTATTCGAAATAAAGGCTTTAAAGTGCTACGGAATGCAGTAAATATTTTGTACGTTCTTCAACGTTTTCCCATGCTTGAATTGCGAGAATATTTTGATTCGAGGCGTGCGCATATCTTCCTTAATTAACTTAATACACTATAGTGCATAGTTATTTAAAGGGAAGCTTTATTTGATGTATTACACCAGTCTGAGAAGGGTTTTAATATACTTATTCGAAATATGCCAAGCTTAAACTACGCTTTATTTATTAACATTTTAAATGTAAACAACCGAATATTAATGTTGCTTTTGATATCAAATTCTGCGCAACCGATTGTACGAAATCGGGCATGGTTACCTTTGACAAACATCGCCATTCTAAGCAATATCTAAATTACTCTCAAATCGAGCAGCTTTACTCCTCGCCCGAACTCTTCTCGTTAAGCCGAAAATTAGCAGGTCTCCCGAACCTCAAAAGGAGGCACTTCAAAGCTGCTAACTCGCCTTTTCCCCATTCACACGCGCTCCTCGCATCAAAATCTCTTTTCGCCAAGCCACCCGGCCGCGCTCTGCATTCCGATAAGCCGTGCGAGCTCACCTGCCGACACACACCGGTCGCAGCTCGCGGCGCGCCCGAAAAATACATCCCGCGCTCTCTCGATACAGGACCGAGCGCGCGAATAACATCTCGTCGCGAGAGCAATAATTGCCTCGCGGCGGCGCGGCAAGAAAGCGCTATCGGAGAATTCAGCGGCTGCAGCGACACCTCCTCGAAACAATAACAACTCCGGAAGCACTAAAACTCGGCGTCGCCTCGGTTGCATGCAGGAGGCGGGGAGGGGCGGAGGAGGCCCGGAGGGCGCGCAATAATTTGCCGTCTCCCGCGGGAGAGCCCGACTTATCTCTCGGTTTCTCTCTCTCTCTCTCTCTCTCTCTCTCTCTCTTTTGCTCGCGCCCCATTCGCTTCCGATTTGTCGCCGCGAGTCGTCGTCGTCGTCGTCGTCGTCGTCTCTCTCGCTCTCTTGTGATGCATACACAGCCTTTTGACTTTGCTCCCCGCGACTCTCCGCTTTGCCACTGGCTGCGCGCCTCGTTCTCTCTCGCTCGCTGCTTTGTTTCTCTTCGTTCTTTATATACGTCTTGCGCGCGGCCCTTTATGTCTCGCGATGTACTCGCTCTTTCATGTCCTTCTCTCTCTCTATCTTGCGCTCGCTTTTTTCTTTCTCTCTCTCGTTCTTCCCTTCCATCCCACCCATGTTTATCTGATTTAAGGCGCTTCTTCTTTGCGCCTTTCTATTTTTCACCGTATCGCAAGCTGCGCGACGCAGCTATCTTATTTGTATTCTGTTATGCGACTGCATCGACGGGGAGATTGCGGTTCTGTAACGTAAAACCGCGGGTAAGATACTTTTTATGTACGTGTTTTTTTATGCGAATAAGAACAATGGAGACGCCATTCAATCTTTCCAATCGAAAACTTAATTGGATTCTATAATAATAATTAATTATAACATTATTAAATTACCGACCCAAGATGTGCGAACGAACGAAACTGCTTCCTCTAAACGCACCGAAAGCAGGGCTCGTCGCTAAGATTTTCCAGCATCTGCATCCGCGAAACTTCTTTCGCATTCCCGCGGCGCCTCTCTTTCTCTCTCTCTCCCTCCCTCCTCTTTCCCTCTTTGTCCGTCCGGCGCTCGTCGCAGTCGTCGCGTCGCATCGCTCGGCGCGGCTCGGGCTCATCGAAATAGCGCAGCCGCACTCTGCGGCAAGTTTCAGCTCTCGCGCTTATGTTCTTTGCGACGTATACGCGCGAGCACGAAGAGGGTTCAACGTGCTTTCGCGTGTCTCCCCGGCTCGTGTGAGCCTGAATGCATGAGAATGAGCTCGAGCGAGCGAGAAACAGAGAGAGAGAGAGGGAGGGAGGGAGGGAGAGGCTCTGATAGCGGAGTGCGAGGATGCGGATTTTGAATAAGATTTACTCGAGGTAAATCTCAGACGTCGCGGCTTTTACGGCGTTAAGGCTAAATACGCCGCGGGCTGCAGTCTTGTTTCGGCCTAATTACCTGGAGCCACTGACGTTATTGATGCCGCGGAGCCTTCTGAATAAGCGCGATACGCCGGATGGGTGATTAATTAAAAACGGTAAAGGGAACGCGGAAGAAGCAGCGAGGAGATTTCCTTGGTCTGAAAGAGGAGCTTTGTCGAAAACGGATTTGTCACATTGAAGCGGTAATCGATCGTGTCGATGGTAGTGTATTTGTCAAAGAGATTTCGAGGAGTTCAGTTTGCGATGTTCTCCTTCGGGTTGTTCGAGAAGCATTCTAATAACTTGGTAGATTCAAGCCGCCTGTTCAGAAGAAAGTTTCGTACTTGTGACGTAACAGTGATTTCGCTTAACTCTACAAGTTTTGCTGCGCGACACATTGAGCAGCACATTCCGCCACTTGCCTACAACATTTTCTTGCAAGTCTCGGATAATCTATTCAAGCGCTAAATATGTTAAATGATATTGCATTGTAGTTAATTTATGAGCATCATAGTCTGAAATTTCAGAGTTTGTCTTGACGTCTAGCTTAATTAATGCTTTTCCCTGAGGAGACGGCGAAATAAGGAGAATGAGATTTACTCGCGAGTTTCCCCGACATCGTGTTATTCGCCGAAGCACGCGCTGCATAATTCGCGCCGCTAAATTGTATGTAATTTATAAATTACTTATGAGCATAATGGATCGCGCAATTTTCGAGTTTCGTTTCGGCAAAACGATGTGCTTTTCTACTCGCTGGAACAGCGGGCGGAATTCGGCTGGGAAAATTTGACTTGCATAAGGATTTTGTAAGATTTCCTGTATAGTTTACTGGAAACAAGGAGTTATAAATACGTGTTTAGAATGAATTTTAAATTTGTTTGAAAATTGCCTAAAATTGTTAGTTTCGATAACAATTGTTAGAATTTTATAAAAATGATAAATGAAAATCTGTGTTACGGACAGAACCAAAAATAATGTTAGTCATAAGTTTGAGCGTTAGTTTTTAAGTTCTACGTCACGTCGAAAATAAAAATCTAAGCGTTTAATGTTAATGTTTAGAATTAATTGATTATTTAACAGAGAAAAAAGGGCTTCGTGAGTAAGCCAAAATAAACTGATGACTGGAAAGGTCTAGAAAGGTCTAATCTAGCGATAAGAATTCGAATAAACGATTCATTTTAACAATGCATAATAAGTTTAGTTATAAATTAAATTATGTTTCTTAAATCATTTATTCTATTATATTGTACTATAAAAAAGTTTAGTTTGAAGATTATAAAATTATATTCAGATTTAATGCGTTGAAATATTGTATTTTAGTAAATAATTTGTCATTAATTAATAGTGTTGATTTTAATTGTTAAAAAATGTATTTAAATTCCTAGGCAGTTTTAGTTTAAATAAATTGATTGTAAAGGCGCCGTCAGATTTAATCTTCCGTATTTGAGACTTGCTTTAGATAATTATTTGAAAGATTTGCTTATAAAATTTATAGTTTTACAATTCTTCAAGTTCTCGCCGACTGTTATACCGTGACTGCGCCGGGAAAATACGAACCTTTCCGTAAGAAACTGTTACATGCTTGAGAATATCCGTGCCGCGACAGGAAAATCAAATGGATTTTCAAAAGCTGTATCTCAGGTGTGTACTATTTTAGATGGAAAATTCCGGCATTTTCGAAAGAGGAATTTATTGCCGCAAGAGGCAAAAATCTATTGCTACAAGAAGCAAAAAATCTATTGCCACGAGAGTCAATTAATACAAGTATAATAAAGTTTTAGAGTCTTCGAAATTATTTGAGTTTGATTTTGATTCAATCCCAGCCTTAGTACAACACGATACAATCTGTATAAATATAGTATTGAATATACTATTTAACAGAAAGAACAATCATCGAAATTTCAGCGATTATTCATTTTAGAAATAAATCTTAGCTTCCGTTTCCCCGAGCAGCAAAAAATTAGCCCCGGAAATTAGAGCAACAAAAAGCACTTCTCACTATAAATTTAGAAGCTGCACTACTCCATAAAAGCAATAAAACAGCGATCGAGCACCGACTCGAAGCCCTTCATTGTATTACCCGGCCAGGAGTAAAAAAAAAAAGAAAGAAAACGAAAAAACACTCAGCACCGAGTACAAGAATCTGGGCGTAAGAACCTTTCCTCCGCTCGCCTGTTACAGACAGATGTTCGCGGCTACGCGAGCCTGTGTGCGTGTGTGTGTGCGCGTCTATTCCGCCCGTCGGTGTGTACGTGTGCGGTAAAAAGAGGCTTCTTCCTCGAGTCCGCTTGAACTTCTGCTCCTCCTCAATGCCGGACGTGATTTCGCGAGCGATCGTCGAAAGAAAAGTGGCTTCCGCATTATATGCCGAGGCGCGTCTCACCCCCTCCCCCGCCTGTGCCCCGCGCGCCGACGTTGCCCGGAAGTGTTGCAACGAGATAATTAGCACTGGTTTCGACACCCACTCTACCGAGATCTCGTAACCGAGGCTGAGGTGGGTCTTGCCCCCTCCTAGATACTGGATGCTTCGAGGGATAATTAATCAACGAAATTGAGCTGAATTAGAAGGCTCGCGATGCGCCCTGACGAACTGGCCGTTCTCTGCAGGACTCGACGGGGTTTTTTTTTTTTTTTTTTTTGCAAGCATAACTGTTTATATACGCAATGTTATTACTATTTATGTTCTGCAATCGCAATTAATGCGGATACAAAAATTATCGCAATTAAAATCGCAATGCGTATCAATGTGTATTTTAAGCTGCATAACGTTTAATAATTCAATTAAAATATTCAGATTCGATGGCTCAATAATGTTAATCGTTTATTTCACGAATAAAATATGCAATAATTTATAGCCAATATTGATGCATTTTAATAAATTAACGTAATTAATACTCCTAGAATTATAAATACCTTTTTCCAAGTATGATATCTGATTAATTACTCACAGAATCTGAATTGATCTTACCTGAAGAGAAAAATATGTAAATTACTATAAAACGTTTCTATATAATTATATGTAATAATTAAAATTCTTTTTGACGAAAGCGATAAAGTTTTATCTATTTTTATACTGCTTTTATGAAATATATCAGACTCTTGTTGAATATATCGCGGACTATGACATCCCCTTAGGCAGTATGCATAAATTTTCGTAAATTGTGGTTGAAGAAAATGCAAATTCAGGAAACTTTGACGAAGTAAGTTGAGTTTCACGGCAGGTTTACGCAACCACACCAGGACGTAATGAATAAATTAATGAAACCCAAATTTTTACCCGCCCTTCGTTAACTTATTTACAGAGCGGTAAAATTAAAATTTCGTCAAAAATTTTCTCCGCGTTATTTGCGGTTGTTTTTAAGCGCGTTATCCGGGAGGGAGCGATGGCTGTAAAGATTAAGAAACTTTAATTTTATTCTTCCAAAAGCAGACGATGGCTCGTAAAATAAATCTGTGCACTAATTCGAGGTAGTAAAAATGCACAGATAGCCATTTTTATGGCGCTATCATTATCGCCCTGCACGCGATGAATTTTATTACCTTAATCTTAACTTTTCAATTACGAAACAGGATAGAGAAGTGAAGAGGAGAGAGAGAGAGAGAGAGAGAAACGTCGATATAAAAATTGCTCTCTCCATACATTTAAACCGCTTCCAGGGCGAATGAAATTTCTCCCCCGTTCCCCTCCTTCCTCGTACTAAAACTTTCAACAGATTTTCACTCCGACGCAGTTTGAGTAAGCAAAAAAAGGGTCTAATCCTCGGCTCTTATAAAAGGGAAAAAGGGAAAATACGAGGAGCGCGTGCGCGCGCCGTCGTAAAATAAATCTCCGAAGCAAGTTCCGCACGGTCCTTTCTTAAATCCGAGGATAAGCACCGTTGCTGCCGCGTCTTTCTCTCCCCCTCGGCCGAGCTTTCTCTCTGTTTCTTCCTCTCCCCCCTCCCCCCCTCCTCCTCCTCCTCCTCCGCCCTCCGCCGCGTAGCTTCTATTCATGCAGGTGAGAAGTGTCGCGAGAAGACGCTGCCGGCGCCGCTCGATCTGCATTTCCAGCCCCGGCAGCAGCCAGCTGGGGGTTAGCGCCGGAGTTCAAGGCATTTGGACGATCCCGGGGTTCGAGCACCAGCCGAGGCCTCGACAAATAACACTTTAGCCTCTCCCTCTTGTATCCGTCCGAGAGTCGATCAGTGATTCGCTCGTGTTTTTTTAAAGAGCGCTAATGCTGGTGCTTTTTCGACTTATTCAGCGACTTTCGTTCCCACTTTATTCGACGGATCGGACGGATTAGCGTTTTAATCCAGTGCCGTTGAAAATCGCAGCTAGCTCGGCAATTTATATTTTCGTAAAACGTCAATTTCAAGATATTTATTACGGTTATTTTCCTTAATTACGGCAGCCTTCGCGGCGTTCCTAGAACAACAATAATTATTACAGCGGCAGTAGTTTGTAGATATTAATGTCAATTGAGCGCGCAGCGTTTAGCGCTGGAGGCGACTTGTCCCAAAGCGCTTAATAATTCCAATTCGAATCGATATTATCTCGCAGCCAGTATATATTGCTTTGAAAGCCGCGCGCGCATTCAAAAAGGCAAGTTTGCCCCCCCGATAAACCACACACAGCGTTCGCGAGCAAACAAGGCGAGAGCGCGTTAAAAATTTCCAGCGAAAGAAGCGCTCAGCTCTCGTTCTTTTCGCGGGACTTTCGCCCTCTCCGGAGAGAGCTGTCCAGACGTTTAAAAGGCCAAAGGCGGCTGGCTCCCCGGCGCGCCGTAATGCACTTCCGTATTAGCTAATCCCTTTTCACTTGCAGGGGGCAGAAGTGCGCCGGGCCTCGTCTCCCGCTTAGCGTGGCAAATATTTCCTCTGCTCAAAATTCAGGCGCGCGCGGCATTATACGTGCGCCTTTTCCATCTTCCCGTCCGCCCCGGCACTTTTGAATTCACGCGATGCACACCGGATTGGACTTTTAGCGAGAAAGAGAGAGAGAGAGAGAGAGAGGACTGCTGGCCTGGCGCCCGGAGCTATATGCCCATCAGGGCAACTTTGAGCTCCCGGGCTTTTTTCGCGTCCCGGTTCGACGACGGTCTCTACCTGCAGCCGTGTGCTCTCTCTCTCTCTCTCTCTCTCTCTCTCTCTCTCTCTCTCTCTCTCTCTCTCTCTCTCTCGGCCTCTTTCTCCACTTTGCCTCGCGCGACGAGCGCGTGCTTTTCTGAAATCCATCCACTCCGAGATTTCTTCTTCCGTCGCGCGCGCCTGGCGTCGTCTTCGTCTTGACTCTCCTCTCCTTTTTTTTTTTTAGACCGCCTGTCGCTTTCTTTTCCTCGACGCTGGGCTGTGCTACCTGGCGCTCTTTTTTCGCCGGAGCTAAGCGATGTAATGCCGCACGTGACGCACATCCGGCTCGTTCTTATTCCGGGAGATTTTCGCTCGTCCCGGAGAGTTTTTTTTTCTGCGGGTTGTTCTTGCTCGTTTTTTGCGTCATTGTTGGGTTATGGTTTCTATTTCCGGGGATATACTTTTTGAAAATTGAGATTGTATTTTAACCTCTCGGCTTGACGGAACGGTATTATATGCTCTCTCCTTTACTTCTGAAAGTCTCTTTTTGGGAAATAATAAAATAATGAATGTTACAGCTGTGCGTTTGAAATGCTTTTTCTATTTTCGGAATTGTTACACATACGTAGAGATCTTTGTTATTTCGGGCACGAAAACAAATCCATTACTTATTATCCACGAGCTAAACTAATGGTATCGTACTGTATATTATTTCATACGCCAAGGATAAACCCTTTCTTATCGTAGTAACTTGTGAAACTACCCATCAGTTCGGTTATTGTACGACGTCGATGTCAAAGAAAATATTTCAGAAGCTGAATTAAATAAAACGTTTTCATAGAAATATAATTGAAGGTAACTACAAAGAAAGGTGAACTTTTTTTAATAAACACCATGTGAAACTCTACCCTGAAATAAATGGGAATTGCTGATAAATAGACAGTACTTTTTCATACCGAGGAGTCCATTAATTTCGTATAATTTAAGATAATAGAAACGCCGAAGGAACGAAACATTATCTCCCATCTAATTGGCCATTAATTTTTCTGCAATCCTTCCCCAGACATCCCCAGTCACTGACAATGTTAAATTACCCGGGCTCTCTTGTTCCGCTTTCTCGTCAAGATAAAAGCGCTTAAAATTTATGAAATTCAATACATTTCCGCGCGTCAAATAGACAGCGTAAACAGCGCCGGAAGAGGCAGCGGAAAAACTTTCATCCTTTTACCTCGCCGACTTCGGTTTCGTCCCTTTTTCCTCCCCGCCGGTATAGCCGCCGTATCCTCCGCTCGTTCTTTTTTTTTACCCTCTCAAATCCAGCTCTCCATTTTGTCATATAGTACTTCCCTCTCGCTTCGCAGTTTCTATAAAAATCCTGCCCCCACGCGTCTCGGCAGACGTTTCGGCGACTTTTCAAAAATTCCGCTTGTTTTTCCATGTACTTCGTGCTCCGACTTCCTCGAGCGTCACTTCGTCCCCGTCGCTTTGGCCTCTCTACATTCGGGCTCGTTTTTTACACCTAAACCGGAAGGATCTCTATATCTCCGGGAGCCGGTGTACACTTTGGCTCGGGCGCGAGGCAACCGTTTGGCAGCCGCGGGCCCTCGCGTAATTTCGCCCGCATTCGTTGCCACGGCAGCAGAAATGACAAAGGGACTAAAAGGAGAAACTGGCTCTGCCGGCGGTGGGGTAGGGAAACGGACCCGGCAAATTATGTAACCGCTAGCCGGCCGCTTTAAGAGCCTTTCTCCCTCTTTCCTCGAGCGTCGCCTTTCAAAGGCAGGAGAGAGGAGGAAGAGACGAGGGCCGCCGCCGCCGCCGCCTGCCTGTTTGCTCGCGTTCTTCCCTCTCTCTCTTTCTCGCTCGGCGCTTTCGCTGCTTTTCACCGGTGACTTACCCCGAGCCTAAGCGTCAATCTTAGGTAGGCGTGGGTCTCTGTGTGTACATACGGTTAGTGAAAGAAGCGTCTGGCGTCGGGAGGAAGGTTAGGCTGCCGCTGTCGGTTCGCTTCTTTCACTTTCGTTAAAAGGTGAAGGCGAGTCGGCGCGCGGATCGTCAACTTTGCGGATAATTTTTGGCCTTGAAACTCGGGGATGAATTTCTCCGGGGAAAATCCGAGAGATTAGGTTTAAGGGGGTTATATACTGAAAAAGGTTCCAAAAATCAATTTTTTTTTTATTTGATTTTTTGATTCTATACTT
>JAWWML010025722.1:0-14636 GCA_035047165.1 Ormyrus rosae
GATAAAGTAAGGAATCAAAAAATCAAATTAAAAAAAAATTGATTTTTGGAACCTTTTTCAGTATATAACCCCCTTAAGATAAGATAAGAAAGAGTAAAAAGTTAATTAGTACCTGTAAAGTAATTAGTGAAACAATAGAAAGTGATTAAGATAAGGTGATATCATCACTTTAGGTAAGATTAGGGTTATAAAACAATTAACGCCTGAGATGTGAAAAGTTAATTAGATAAGCAGGTGTTAATGACATATATAAAGTTCTTAATGAGATAAGCAATTGACGCTTTAGGTGTCTAAAAGGCTTGAAAGTTGATTACTTTCATTAGCAAATCAATGGGAATGGATTATCTCGTGAGGAGTGAAAAATTAATTTATCTTAATTTCGGTAATTAAGATAAGGTTAAAACAACAATTGAAAGTTAACTATTTTAATTAGCATATCAATGGTGAAAAGTTAATTTATCTTAATTGACGGTGATTAAGATAAGATTAAAATAACAATGGATGATAATGGCACCTTTTATGTTAATGTGTAGAAGGTTAATGATTAGGCGTGACTCTGCTTTTACCAGAGTATCCGAAAAACGTGCTGTAACACGCTCCGCGCGGGAACTATGATGTCATCACACTTTCACTGGTCTGTGTCTTACACACAAAAGGTTAGAAGCAGCTAGAGTGGAGGGGGAGGGAGCGCAGAGCCAACGCCCAGCGCTCGTAAGCATCATGACGTCATCGTGTTTCAACGAGCTCCCTTTTCCCCAAAAAGTCCTTACTTCTGACTTTGACGTCGGGGTACGAGGAGCGCTGTGGACCGACGCGTACTTCCCCCACTACCAACCAAAATAAGAAGTTTTCTTAAAACTAGAAAAATGCTAACGCGGAAAATGTTTCTTAATGAGTATTTAATGAATGTCACCACCAAAGCCGGCTCATTCTGAACATAGACACAGAAAGTGTCACAATGGGGCCATTCCAAACGAAACTAGGTGCCGGCTCAAAGAGCGAAAGTCAGAGTAATCTTGTGCAAAAAGATTCTACAGATGATAAAAAGAAGAGCAGTTCTTATACGTCCAACAGATTTTCACGCCAAGGAAACGGCTATGACAGACTAGAGTCCGAAAAGGATTCTAGTTATAATAAAAATAATGATAAAAAATAAAAGTAAAATTTAAAAACAAAAAAAAAACTACTCGCCCTTTTCAGAGCCGCAATTATTTGTAACGTAAAAACAATCTTTTTAGAACTCCAACTTATCGATGGAGAATAAGGATTGAGGAGAATAAAGGCTTTAAGAGAAAAACATTTTTTTTTTTAGATAAAAGTTTTTACATTTATTTAATTTTTTTGTTAATCTAATTACATTATTTTGGCAAGATCTTTCGATATTTTCGGTAGACAGTGAGCATATATTTCCGTCAAAATAATATTTACAATATCCGTATGGATAATTTCTACCTTTGCGATATTTTCAATATCGTTTTTACATTTCTCGCGAAAGTTGTTTAAAAGCAGTGTTGTCTTTTAAAATTTGTTTGACGTTTTGATCACTTTCTTTCTCGAGATCGCGTCTTATAAAATCTAAAACAATATCTACAACGCGGTTTACAACACTGGCATTATTCTTTGCCAGCTGGCGACGTTCGTCGATGCATGACAGTACTTGACGCAGACCATCAAAAGTTGCTACTTGCATTACGAAAGAAGGCGTGTTGTCGTATTTCCTTCTTTTCGCCTGATGTTGAAAGTTGCTGTCGGCGCATGTCTCACTCGACGCGTTGACTGCTGACTCTTTCCGTTCTTCAATGCTTACTGCTCTTTCTTTGTAAGCCGTTGAAAAATAAACACACGTTCTCGGGAATATAAGCTTGGCGGGGCAAATTTCTGTTTCGGACGAGTACAAGAGGTACGAGTTTATCGTCTCCATCTAGCTGCTGAACAATTCCCATATTGTTGAATCACAGTTTACATATCTCAATTTTGGGCCACCAAATTTTAAAACTGGATTGAACTCGCTTCCTTGATATTTCAAACCGATAATAACTCTTTTGGTACCTGGACAGCGCACGGAGGAATGTTTCGCTGTATATTCTTATGTCGCTACCGCAGGGGGAACCAACAATCATCTTGAGCCACTTTTAATAATTAAATACGCTTTCTAAAGCGAGCAAAAAGTGTGAGGATGAAAATGCTCCACGGCGTGTGCACTGTAGTTTACCGTAACTTTTGGAAACATCATTCTTAGATTTCTAAAACTGGGGGAATCATATTTCTCAATGTTGACGATTCTTCGCCGATGCGATATAAATGGCGTCATAATTGAGGTAGGAGAGCATCATCGTCGAACCAATGCAAACCGTGTATCTCGAGCGAGCAGTGGTTATTCGTTTGACGTACATCCTGAGGTAAATCGAGAAAATCGCAAGGAGGGTGCACAATCCAGTGGTCAATAACGCTTTCTTGCAAAGCTAAAACCGATACTTCTTTTGGTAGAAACTTTTTTTCCGAATCTCGGAATGCATGAATGTCTAAACGTAGTCCATTCTCAATCGAGAAATTTTAGCGTCGTTGAGCAGACTGACTGAAACTTAAAGGTGCACCGCGCCTCATATACCGCTGTACGTACCGAGTTTTTGGTAGTTAAGCATTAAAATCGGTTATAATCTGTCTCGAGGAGTCAATGTCCAATATGTTGTCGTATTCAGCGTAAAACGAAGACCGTGGCTTCTTTTATTTTTACTTTGAACCTACCGTCGTCCGACACATCCATTAAACAAAAAGCGTCTTTGCTTCTGACAAGGCGTACCCGCATTTCTACACCATTGAGTAACATTTTATCTTGATTGAATTGCAGTGCAGATGACCAATCATGTCAAATACTTTTCTGCACACGCTGTAAAACCACCTATTTGTGTTGCCCTGATTGGCTTGAGCATCTGGCGCATTCGGCGGAGCGTTGAAAAAGCCCGATTTGTCATCGTACCATAAACTAGCCATCAAGTGACCATTTTTGGCGACTGCTGAGTCATTCAATAATGTCTCCATGTAGGCTTTATAAAGGTACGCGTTAATTAGGTTGAGAGACAAGCTTTTGATTGAAGAAAACATCGTATGAGCCAGATCGATGTAATACTCGCTCGCGCTTGGGATAACAAATTCCAGAGGTGCGTCACCCTCATCCTCGAGAACTGATACAGGCTTGTACTGGAGATAACTGAATGGGAGTGTAAGAAAGCCATTGTTACTTTGGGCCGAAAATATCTATTAGATTTCTAATTTGTTTTGATACTCTTTTTCAGCTGATTTTTCCGCTTTCTCTTCGGTTGCGCCTGTTTTATTTTGTTTGCGCGTTTACGCGTACCTTTTTTGACTGACGCTGACGTTTCCCACCAGGCGCTTTATAACCAGATCCCTCCATAAGGTCAACAAATTTTTTTCCAGATTCTTTGGCGTGCAATTGTACAGTTTCCGCGAAATTGGCGCCTCTGTTTTCCACATCGTCCAAAACATTTGCCCCCGCTCTCACAGCTTCTTTCCCCACAGCTTTTGCTCCAGATGTTATGTAAGGTAGAATACGGCGAAAAAGCCCAACCAACCAAGCACCGACACCTCTACCGCGCTGATAAGAGGAGCCAACAAACACGTTTCTAACAGACCCCTCCGCCACCACCTATTTGATCCTCGTAATATTTTAGGTAATGATTCATGATTTAAAGATTACGTTTAAAATGAAGCGCTATCGTCAAAGTATTCGAATGGTATGAGCTTGCCGTGAGCAACTCTTATATCGATAATGATACTCTGAAAAGAGTGGTGCAGTAGGGAAATGTAATGTATATGCAACATTTCTAACTACATTGCCGCCAAATTGATACTTGGAGGTGTCGAGCGAGACTGCAGCTTGTGTATCGCCGACTGTATAGGCCTCACAAATATCAGTGTAGATAAACAGCTGATCTGGGAAAACCCTGACGAGAGAGGCTGGTCTGTTTCCCCTAGCGACGATATTATCACCCTCCGTAATAAATACCCCGCTACATCTTACATTTTCTTCCTTGAAGCCAAATATACGTCTTATTTTTTCATCCATTTTCAGAGTGTATTTGTCATCGCAGACACAATTTTTTTGCAAAACATAATAACCTTTTTCATCCTTTGATCGCTCGATTGAAAAATTTTCAAACATCGTATTCAGATTATTTATCTCCCTAACCAACTGGTCAATATCTTGATAAATTCCTGTCGGAATAGAAGCTTCCTTTTCTACCGCGTGTTTCTTGTAGAGAAATTTAACGGCCGCCTCCGATTGTCGAAAGTGCGTAACTGTACAAGGAATATGCGCTTCGGCCAGCCCGACGCACCAATCTCCGTGTAATCTTATCTCACGAGATAAATGCGTGGTGAACCAACTCGTAGCATTGTCGGGATAATAAACACTGCTGCTATTAGTCGGTAAAACAAGATAAAATTCATCGTATTCCATCTTGAATCGCTTCGAGTTCGCTCGCCTTTATCCAGGAGTTGAACTTTTTCGGATAGCCGAGCCACTTTACCAATACCTGCTTGCCGACGCCTCGACCTTTACTACGAATCACGCGTTCAATCTTGAAACCCTCGCTCATACGCGCTTTCCCCACGAGGCACAGTTCTTCCGTGTAGAAAAACTAGTCAATTATTTCATCGCTTAATTCTTCCAAAATGTAAGTATAAAAATTTTGTCTCTCGGACACACGTTTTACTTTAAATATTTCCTCGCTGTAATTTTTTTCGTTACCTTTCTCGAAAGTGTCTTTCGTGCGACTGATTCAGACAAAGGACCCCACCTCGTATTTAGCTTTGGTTCCGACCGCTCTCTTACGTCGTTGCGCGAGCGTTCGTTTTTCCAAATTTTCTCGAGTTTTGAAGACGTTGTAGAGAGTCACCATAACTGTCTTCATTTTTATGCTCGAATAAAGAGTATGATTGTAAGCATAAACAATTTTTTGCACGACGTCTATGTATCGCTTAGTATTTTTATGCGAAAAATAACGCTAAATTCGTTCGCATATAGTTCTGTTCATCCTCTCTACGACAGCAGCTTTAACGTCTGGATTCCGCGCGACTCTGAAGGTAATGCCATGCTTTTTCAAAACGTTTTGAAAAACGCTGCCCACACTCTTTTCCTCTATCCGATTGCAGCGTTACGGGGACGCGCCCATCCGCGCGTTAGAGAATGCGGTCAAACGAGTCGACGACGTTTTGAGCGCTTTTTTTTTTCAGTGGCTCTACCCAGGCAGTGGCTTTACTCAAGACATCGACAACTATCAACAAGTAGCAGTAGCCGTCGTTGTAATCTTTCAGACTGATTAATTGAATTAAATCACATTCCCACAAGTCGTCAATATTACTCACGTTGTAGCTCAATCTTGCAAACTTTCTCGTTACGGGGCGGTGTAACGTATAAGCGTCTTGGTTACTCAGCCAGGTGTAAATTTTTTTCTTTTCCTCATTGTTGCTCAAAGATTTACCGCTTTTATTGACACGTATGAGATTTCGCGCTCCGCCGTAACCTGCCTCGTGAGCGGGGTCATAGTACTGCTCTCTCAAGGTTTTAATTTTTAAATATCCATTTTAACCACTTTTTTACCGCCGCGCTCCTCGTTATCGCGGGTGAGCTCGTTGCTACTGGCTGCCATTGAAATTCTGCCTTATTTAGACGGCATTTAGCTGTATTTAAAGGAGCTGTCAATCTTTGACTCATTTTTAAAACATTTAAATTACCAACCAGTTTTTTCACCTCCGAAGTTTGAACAAATTTTGCAATTCTTCATCGTCTTTCTTTTCACAACGTTATTTATCAGTTCAATGATGTCAAAACCTTCAATTTTCTTACCGTCCAAGGTAACGACACCGCTGTTGTCCCATTTTATTCTTTTCGGATTGGTCGTTTTCCAATGTCGAAGTAAGAATCTAGCTTTTGCCTCGTGAGCCTTTGGCTCGCTTTCCACGATATCGTCGTCGCTGAGAGGCGCGAGTACAGTCTCGGTATCATCGGATTCGGGTTCTCGTTCAGCAGCGCGCTCGAATTCTTTAAAAAACAGATATCGTCTCAAACCTGCAAGTAATACAAACATTTTTCCTCAACGTCTGAAGCCTTTTTCGAATGTAAAATGTCGTGCATCTCGCTATCCAGTCTAGTCAAAGTTTTTGTCGATTTCAGAGCGCTGTAGTTTTATGACATCATCACACTCGTATTCTCGGATGTAGCGATCTTTAGCCGTTTCATCGACGCACTTGTCGGCCAACCAGAGGTTTGATGTTTTATACGTAAGAAAAGATTGACGTAATCAGCAAATAATCCACCCTCCCCAGTGCGCGGGTCGAAATAAGTTGTCTTGTACTGCCAAATTACGTCAATCTTTCTTACGGTGTAACCTAATTCGATCGCTTTCCGTAACTCGTCCGCCACCCACGTTCCTTCAAACTCGCGGTCGCGCGGGTCTTTGTGATCGCAGTCTTGCTGCCGAGATTCCTACAGAGCGCAAAGAGGAGACGATTATGCATCTTTACGGGGAGAAGCGGTAAAAATAAATTTCGCGGCGATAAAACGGTACACTTGACGAGTCTCTGTACACCCGTCAAATTGCTCGGTACCAGTGAGCTCGGCGCACTACGCACCCACAAAGACGCGCGGGTGACCGTCAGGAAACTGTCCCTTTTTATAAACGAAGGGGTACAGCGAACATATGTCTATGTACCTGATTTTTCCCCTGCTTTGATCTCGCAAAACTCTACTATGTTTTCCGTGCGTCCACCGAAAAAACCATCTGGAGGGTTCAAAACGTTTTTCGATTTTATCGTGCCCCATCGTAAAACACGTTGGACAACCGTGCACGTAACAGCCTTGAAATTCGTACACGACACCTTTCAATCCTGCTACGCTGGGGTCCGGTGGTAAATGTCCATCGACCAAATACCCCTCGGGCAATTTGTACTCGTGCGTACGGCCGGCGTGTATTATCTCCCGCCCCGCGGTACGCTTGCAGTGTAAAAGCCATTCGACGGCTTTTTGCGATTGACGGTCGGCGCGTCGGTAGCCGGCCGATGGGAGAATTCCGATTACGTCTGGCTTTAAAAATGTTTTCCTATAAACGAAAGAACAAGCCGAAGCTATACAAAAGTTTACACGTTACAAAAGGATCAACGTCGGAAAGTTTTAGAAAAATGTTCCTAAAGGCTAAGCAACCGCGACGCAAAATTTCCATTTTGCAATAATCTACCATTTCTTTTTTAAAATTAAAATCCGAGCCGGAATTTTCATCGTACCACCTAAAAAATTGTTGCCACTCGCGCTCGCTCATCATATCGGGGCCGTAAAATCGCACATCCGGTAAAGTTCCAACGTAAGATTGATTTTCAAACGTATTAAAACAATGTGGCAAATAGTCTTTTTTGCTGCTAACCGGCAAATCAAACGTTTTCGGAAGCGCGGATAATTTCGTTTGAAAGTAATTTAAACTATCGATAAATTTAGTACGGCCTAGTAATGTTTTGCCCGTTTAAAATAATCTCCGAAAACGCGCGAGAGGGCATTTCAACCAATTCTTTCAGGATAAGCTATGCGTCGAATCCGCGAGCGTTGTGCGCGATACATATAATTTCGGTGAAAACTGTTTTTTTCCGGATACAAATATCTAATAACTGTTTAACGGGGTTCTAGATAAAAACGTACTCGCGAATACCGCAAGTGTTGCAACGTTGCGTAATATCATTCGTCTCGATACAATCTGTGCACACCAGGTGTGCGACACACAGATTAGGGACGTGCAGCTTTGTCGTTGCCTGATTTCTGTACACAGTATCTTGCCTGCGTGTTTCGAAATCATAAAAAATGAACAAAATCTTATTTTCTGCCTTTTTTCTACGAATCAGTTGCATATAACAGTGCTCGTTTACTTGATGACGCTTCTTACAGAGTCGAAACCAATTAACGCCGCACTCGTGTTTCCCCCGATACTGATGTACTAACTTGCGGCAACTTTCGCACATTTTTACAATGTTGCACAATTGTATCGTTCTCGTCGACGATGACGCACGGAGGAGTACAAAAACAAGCGGGGCAAATTCTTTTACATTTGTGTTGATCGACACATCGATAACTTTTATTGCAATAACTGCAAAAGACATCGAAATGTTTTGCTTCGTCGTCGTAGAGCAGATGTATATTTCCGCACGCTGCGTTTATTCTGTCACTCCCGTCAAAGAAAACTGGGTCGCCGCTTCCGAAATGGGTTTTCTCGTATATTACGAGAGCGATTTCGAAACCGCAGCCGACGTCCGGTACGACTACCCCCGCATCGCGCACGAATTGCTCTGCCTTTGCCCGCTACAATTTACGCCAACCGTCGCAAATTTCCAGTCACTCGGGCTTTACAGAGGCGTCCGCTTTTAATTTTAAATGTGTCTCCCCTACTACGATTGCACGGGGTAAACATAGATTATCGGCGTTTTGAATCGCGACTATCGAGTTGCTTTTCATCGTGTCGATATTTAAGTTGCGTTTTCTACGCGCGTCGGATCCTACAGGTAAATGTACTATTGAAAAATTTAATACAAAGCTTTCGTTAATTTTAAATTCAGCGTTGTTCTCAATTAAACTCTCAATTAACCCCCATAAATCGTTGTATGAAAAATTTTGCACTGGTCTCAGGGACAGTCCTCCTGGACCGAGAGCAAAAAATTCGCTCCGAACACTTACGCCTATTAGGTCTTGCGGCGAGGTGGCGAGCGACGATAAATGCGCGTGCATATCTCGTATGCAGCTCTCCAACTACAAGACCGGATTTTCTTCTTCGTCTGGTGGGTTGTGGATATTAACTTTAAATTCACTTGCCACTAGACGGTATTTTTTTAATTCGCGCTTGTTATTCTCCGTCCCGGAAAAACGAACGTCGCCCGGTTTTATCGCAGAGTCGCTGCCGCAGCCTATCTGCTCGCCACTTTGTCATCTCTGCTGCTGTTGCTACTCGTCCTCGCGGTTTTCTCCTCTGAGGTCTTCGCGGATTCGATCGCGACTCGACTGTCTGCTCTCTTTCTTCTGAGTACGTTGCGTCTCGTGTAATCGGTGAGGAATTTCACGCAGCTGGGGGATCTTGGCTGCTTAATGAAGTCGATGCTATAAAATTTTAAAAACATTCTATATTACAAAAATGTTAAGTATATTTTTAACAATAAAAGTAATAAAAGCTCTCTTCAACAGCATTCATTAATGGTGTAACACCTGTCATGAGACCAGCCACCTGCGCGAATTTCAACGAGGAACCTTAAAAAAATATGGTCATTGAATTGCTGCATAAATTAATACATCTACAGGAAAAAATCTTTATCAGGAACAGGAAAGGTTTAAGGTATGTGAAAATCAATTTAAGACTGTGCAAGTAATTTTAACTTAACTCTATATTAAATAAAACTTATGAATTACAAAATTTAACGCTTCCGATTAATTCGATTTATCGAGCTAAATTTGTCGGACGGACTGGCGGCTCATACCTGAAAACATTACAACGTTTCTCTATAATTTTGAGTTTATCTTTGCGCTCGCGGAAATCGGCGGATACGCCTCGCTTACGAGTACGTGGGTAACTACCCCGTCGCAACTCTCACTCAGGGCGCAAGTAGTCGCACCAGGCTAGTCACCCGTCTGGTTCAAGGCACCAGGCGTACTGATTCCTTGTCGCGAGAGCGCCCGGCCGGAGAGCTCCTCGCTTCAGTCGAAAAGAGGGGCGCTCCCAACTTAGGGCTAAGAACGCTAGCCCAACGCTCTCTCTCGCGGCAATTATATGTAGCGATCGATGATCGTTACATATAATTGCCTCTCATATAACGCACTCTCTAATAGAAGCGGCCTGGCACGGAAAAACTTTTATGCGAGTGTGGCGACCACGTGGCGCGCTCGCCACAAAGGTCTGTTCCCCTAGTCTATGCTGCACAGAGGTATAGACTAAGCGCAACGCGAGATAGGCGCCCGAGCCTATTTATCTAACTAATACGTGTTAGTTAGAGCGCGCGTTCCGCGTTCCAGGTTGCGACCGAGAGCATGAGTGGCATTAAGAATTAGGTCAACAACTCGTAGCCTATACCACCCCCCGCTACAGGGGCTCCCAAGGGAAAACCATGGGGTTTGCAATTTTAAATCTATCGGCGGCAATCGAATGCTCTAGGTCGATAATGGGGTTGGACAAGTTTTCAGGCGCCAGCGACGTTTGCGCCACCTGTAAACTGAAAAATTGTCCAACCCACTCTCCGTCGCTTGATTGCGCGTCGGCCGTAAGGCTAGATGGCGCCGGCCGTTCCGGCGCCAGGCGCACCGTTTGCACATGCGCGGCCCCTATAAAAGGAGCCGCCGGAGCCAAAGCTAACAAGTCCGCCTCGGGCCGAGATCCGAGATATTACGTGTGCTGGCGTGTGTCCCGAAACAAAAGTCCTCAGTTGCAGCTGTCTAGGTGCGCTCGCCTGACAGAAACAACTGATACGAGAAATCCCGATCCTCGAACCCGACTTTCTCCTGGAGTATTACGTGTGCGAGCGTCTGCTCCTTCCCGAATAACACCTTCTCCAGGAGTAGTACGTGTGCGAGCGTCTGCTCCACCTCCGTCCCAGCACCCACCGGAGGCAAAACGCATTCCGGTGTTGGCTCTGATTTCCAATACCGAACCCGAGGGGTTAAACGCACCCAGGCGTTAGCTCTAACCGCGCAATAGTATTAAGTCTAGTTTTAAGCGTATAGGTTAAGTCATAAGTAATAAGCACGGAGTCCGCCAAGCGTTAGTAGTTAGTTAACCCTAATATTAAGCACACCATTGTGACCTTAGTTTTAAGAGCCGCGAACTAGAGTATAATTGGTGCAGGCTGACCGGAAGAACGCAAACGTGATGTGTCAGCGAAAACTGTCTAAGTTAATATCGCGCATGATTACAGATTCCTAGTGCGCCGAAGCCTCTTACCCTGGTAATCAACTAGGCATCACAACACTCTTTTTTTTGCAAAATTTTGTTTATATTCTCGAGGAAAAGCATTATTAATATACAAATAATTAAACAATAAACTGTACATCCCTCAACTATTTACCCGGGGGAAAAAATCACGCAACCTGGAGAAAAGTATTATATATATATACTTAATAATTAATGCTTTTCCTCATGTTACGTGGTTGTCCGGTGTGAAGCATATTTGTCTAATTTATTGTTTATTATTAATTAATAATTTCCCTGAGTTACGTGGTTGAGGAGGGCACAGTTTTTTTTTAATTATTCGTTTATTACGTTTATTATTAATGCTTTCCCTCGCTTTACGTGGTTGAGGGGTGCACAGATTATTGTTTAATTATTTATTAATAATGGTTTCCCCCGGGTTACGTGGTTGAGGGGTGTACAAGTTTTTGTTTAATTATTTGTTTATTGTTAATGCTTTCCTCCGAGTTACGTGGTTGAGGGGTGCACAATTTAATGTTTAATTATTGGTTTATTAATAATGCTTTCACGAAAAGTTGCGTAAGATTGTAAAAACGTTTCGTGAAACCTTGCAGAAACCTATCGTGAAAGTTTTCTAGAAAGTTTCACGCAAGTTTTCATGAAAGGTTCCTGCAAGGTTGCTGTAAGCTTTCGCGAGAACCTTTCATACTTCCATGTGTGAAATGTTTGTTGTAAGCTTTTGGAAACCTTGCCACAAATTTTTACTGAAACCTTTCATGGAAACTTTCACAATCTTCTTGAAAGATTTCTGCAATCTTGCAGCAAGCTTTCACTGAAATATTTCACTGGACCTTTCATTGAAACCTTTTTTGCTGTGTGAGACTCGCTGTTAAAAGCTAACAGAGAATATTACAGCAATATTTATGCGTGGTCTCTGGACACATTACAGAAAATTCAATTTAGTTGAATTTTTTTATTTAATTTTGTTCAAAAGGAAGATAGTGTGAAAAGGTAACACCAGGTTAAAATCACCATGATTCTCTTGTAATGAATATTATTTTTTGATACCACTTGTACAAAGCTTGATTTAGTGCATTATTTTTATTCAAGCTGACGCGAATTCGAGCTTTGAGCAAGGAATTTCAAAAATTCTGTTTTTTAGGACTTTAAATATTCCAATAACAAAATTTATATTTATATTTTGTGAGATTTTCATTAAATTCTAAAATGAGCATATAAAAATAAAATAATAATAAAAACGAGATAATAATGAAACAATAAATTAGTTAAGAGGAAGCTAACTGCCAATGACTTGGCAGCGGTTTTTTATTTGAACTCGCTGTTAAAAGCTAACAGATAATATTACAGCAATATTTATGTGAGGTGTTTCGATACATTACAGGAATCATTGTGATGGTCTTGCGGCGAAAACTTTTGCGTATTATTTGGTCGAGGTTATTGTGAACTTCGGCGATTTGTTTGGAATTCGGTTAGAAATATTGCAGAGTTACCTTGCCTAAAGGTTGCAGAGTTCTTTCTAGAAACGATACGAGAAACTTCGTGATAAGTTTGCTGGAAATATTTCGAGAAAGGTTTCTGCAACTTTGCTGTCATATACTTGATTTTATTTTAAGTTGCTCTAAAAAAATAACAGGGAATATTGCAGGAGTATTTATGCGTGGTTTCTGGACACATTACAGGAATCATTGCGTTGGTCTTCCGGAGAAAACTTTTTCGTATTATTTCGTCGAGGTTATTGTGAACTTCGGCGATTTGTTTGGAATTCGGTTAGAAATATCGCAGAGTTACCTTGCCTAAAGGTTGCAGAGTTCTTTCTAGAAACGATACGAGAAACTTCGTGATAATTTTGCTGGAAATATTTCGAGAAAGGTTTCTGTGATGTTGCATAAATCTTATGTGATATATTTATAAATGTTGATAAATAATATTTCATTTAAAGTTTTTCTTAGGTTTTATCATCGTTTCTTGAAATGTTATTAGAAAGATTTCTGCGAACTTTGGCATTCATTGTGACAAGTTTTATGCAAAGTTTTGGTAAAATCTTTCAATGAATCTTTCTCTAAAATATTTCGTGCTATGTGGGTCCACAAAACATTATGGAGATAGTTATTATACATATGTATAAATACTGTGATATCAGTTTTGGAATGGGAAACGCCTTAGATTTTTGAAAAAAATTTTATAACTATGGTGAAATAGCCAAAATGAAATAGTAACGTACCCATTTTTTCCTATACTTTATTTCTTGATGGGTTCATTTAATATAATAAAAATTTTTACAATTATAGAAAACAATTAAAAGAAATCATCAATATAAATTACTCACAAGGCGAGTCCAGTACCTTTGGGCCATGCATTCACCTGAAACTCGTAGAGACTCACTGATGGCACATGTACATGATATGTACAGCCACAATGTCTAACGCTGACTTGATGCTAAAATATAATATATGTCCTCTTCGTTCAGGTTCTCGACTGATTAGAACCTACATAATATTAAAATATATTATAATTAACACGAGTATGACAAAATAAAAAAATTTCAATTCTCTTGACAAATATTTACAAGCTTAGTATGAAAATTAACGTTATTTCTAAAAAAAAACATTAATTTACATAACTTCTCATAAAATATTTGTACTTTTTAGGTTTATTATGTTTAATAATAATGTGTATATAAATAATACACTTATTAGAAACATATTTTGTCTTTAAAATGTTATATATTAATTTTTAATGACATATAGTCCACAATAATCTTAAAAATTCACACTTATTTTATTGTACTTACCACTCTGCTAACACAATAATGTTTTGCGCTCTTAGATAAGTCAATGCTGCTACCCTTTACTTGCTGGACCTGACAGCTACCTGAAAAATTAACATAAAATCAAAGAATCAGGTACTTTATTATAAAAATAATTACTTTTGCTAGGTCAGATTAAAAATGTATACTCATCTGATATTACAGTTTTCTTCATTGAAAGAATAAAGAATGCCAAGCAACTTTTTTGTTGTAATTATCATAATTATTCAAAGCTTTACTAATTTCTTGATTCTTGAATATTTTTATAGAATTTGATGTAGTCATATGATGACTGCAAAACTGAACAGCTAGTCTACAACACACACAGTGTGCCGACTTTATCAATGGTCCTCAACTCCGATCAAATTTGTTTTTTTTCTATAAGACGGTTTTATTAAATCACCTCGTAATCGATGTTTTGTCGCCCGGAAAGTGTTCCTCGAGACCTAGACGTCACCCGCAAGAACACCTTCCGATTATCAGCACATTGACGGTGTCCCTGATGGGTCACTTTGTAGATGATGTTTCGTCGCCCTGAAAGTGTTACTGGACACCTAGACGTCACGTTCAGGAACACCTTCCGATTTTCGGCACATCGACGGTGTCCCATATGGGTTGCTTTGTAGACGACGTCTCGTCGCCCTGAAGGTGTTCCTGAACATCTAGAGGTCACCTACAGGAACACCTTTCGATTTCTGGCGCATCGACAGTGCCTCAAATGGATCGCTTTGTAGACGACAGAGATGAAATGGGAGATTGCTAACGCCCGGGAAAAAAGTGAGGCATCAGTTCAGTTTAAGTAAGACTTTATTGGCTTTTATGAGTATAATACAGCCATAATACAAGACATGAGTATTTTACATTAG
>JAWWML010025733.1:0-14633 GCA_035047165.1 Ormyrus rosae
CATGTTTTTGTGTATTTTTTCCCTTAGAATACGATGGTGCTATCAGTGTTAACTTAAGTTTCTTTGGTAAGGCAACACAGGCCAAAAACAGCTAAAAAAAGCGGTCTTTTGCATTTTTAGGCATGGCCCACCAATCGAAAAAATTTGAAAAAATTCAGGCATATGAAGCGTATAAATATTCACTTCTCGACACAATTTTATGCCTCAAACGCAATAGAGTTCAATTGTAAAGCGATTTTAATTTTTTTTAATTTTTTTTAAATCCCTTCTTGACGTTCTAAAATCATGAAAAAATTTGAGTGTGTATTTTTATGAAGTATACGGTCAAATTTTTTCGGGTTTTCCCAATGCAATGATTTTACTAAAAATAATTTTCTATGATAAAATCAGTTTTTTGTGTGGTGGAGGGAGGGGGGACTAGGTGGGGAGCTAAACGTACCATGAGAGGTCCTTATTTTGCGTGCCTAAGCAACTGTAAAAAAAATTGGCAATTCCAGGAAGGGCGTCATTTTCATTATTATAATGGGGGATACCCTTGACTTGGAATTTCTTCGAACCAGGGACCAACTTAATATACGTGTAATCAAGCCGCATTTGACCATTTGAATTATCAACCACAGACAAACCATCCGTATTCCAAAGCAAAACTATGTCCTACCTAATGGGATATTTTGTTTTAAATTGCGGTATTTCATTCGTGAAGAAATATGACATACATACTGCGGATCATTACATTCATTTTCCTTATGCACATTTAATAAGTGGCCAAGATTTCGAATTTCAAAAGCATCTTTAAATAATAACTTAAATCATATTCTCATTCTAATAATATACCTACATAATATATATTAATTGTATCACTTCTAAAATTTTCGCAAATCAATATTTCAAACGAATTATTATATTTGTTTAAATAGTGTAAACAGTTTTCTCAAATTCAATGTTTTTTAATTTACTTGGCATCATTTTTTCTAAAAATCTCATTAATAAAGAATTATTTTTTGGTAAATTATATGACTTTGGCAATAAGAAATAAGTAGTTTCAAGTCAATCATATAAACCCGTTTCTGTTAATGAATAATTTAGAAAAAAAATATAATAATTTGAAAACGGATTCACCAGCTGTTATATCGGAGTTTCTATAAATTTTTTTACGCATCCGTTCTTCGTCATTCTCAGCCTCAGAATTCCAGGTTGCAGAGGCTTATCCAGTTGAACATCATCATTTTTACTTGCTAAAGAATTTCAAGATGACGATGCAGAAATTATTTAACGCAAGATAAATCAATGCCAAAAGAAAATAACGAAGTTATAAATAAAAATTTGCGAAAAAATGTCCGATAGCTAAATGCTCTATAAAAACAAAAAAATTCTGTAAATTCTGCGATAAATATTTTATACCACTCTAATCTCAAAATCACGACTTTGTCATGATTTTTCAGTTCTCGTGGTATAATTAGTAGATTGCGTACCAAGCGCGCATAATAGCACCTTACCGCCCGTGATATACGTACTATTTTTTGACACGTGGGTACGAAATTCGATTTTTTTATGCCTGTCTTGCGGGCGAAAAATAGTACGTTTCCGCCCTCGGGCGGAAAGTTCACGTATAATATGGCATTCAAATGAAAAATCGAATTTTGCGCCCGTGGGGTCAAAAAATGTAGTTCGATGCCACTGACCAACTTTTCTTCCATTGTCGACTTTTCTTCATTACGAGGTTTCTAATCAACTTCTACACTTATATCGAAATGTATTATTTGCAATCCTTGTTTCTTAAAGCATTTATTAGAGTCATTTCATTTTAGAGTCGCCATGTCAATATATGAAAATAAAGAAAATACGTCATGAAAGTTCAACTATTTTATGCACTTTTGGTTGACATGAGATTTATTTTTACGTACTGCACGGAGCTCAAAAAATACTTTGAAGATATTTAATGTAATTATTTATGTAATTATATTATAATTATATTATAATTGTAATATATTATAATATAATAATTATATTATAATTGTAATATATTATAATATAATAATTATATTATAATTATAAAAGACATATATATATATATTATTTTTTTTTATAAAAATTCTCCGTACTCGTTTTCTCGGTAAAAGAATCTCATGTTTGACAACAGAATCGGAAAGAACAGGTACAATTTTAGTAGAAGTATTTCGAAAGAATTTATTCTTCTTTTTATTTATTTGTTTATTTATTTGTAACGGGCTTTTTAGCCCAGGTATGAGAATAAAAATGAATAAACGTAAAATAAATTAGGATTTTCGAGGTATGAAATGTTAATGGATTAAGAAACATAATAGCCATAGTAATGATCTTAAGAAAACAATATATTAATTGATCTTTTTAATATAAAAAAATTTATGCTGAAATCTAATAGCATTGTGAAATATGTATTTTGAAATACATTAAAATTGTTTGCACTTAAAATGGCAGCGCTAATGACGAAGAAAGGTTCTAAGATTGTCTTGGAGGTACTTCTTGAAGGTGCTTGATAAATAACGTCCATCAAATTGACCTAGAACAAAAAAGTTTTGTATCAAATTTACGTAGAATTTTTTAAAGAAATAAGTAGGGATTTTTTAAAATATTGATTTTTAGAAGGTAGGTAAATTGTACTTTATACGTTAATTGTAAAAATTTACTTTATACGTTAAACATACAGACTAAATAATTGTCAATATATACAAAAACCCTTACATACTTCTCTACAAAACATATCCAAAAAGCTGTTTTTCAAATTAGTGCAAATACAGGTTACTGAAGTTTATTAGTAGGTTCATTTAAAAAAATTTGTTAGAAGGAAGATGCTTTCTAACTTTGAGTGCTTTTTTTTCTTAAACTTAAAACTCGAGTAGTAAAATAATTATAACACTCTAACCTCAAAATCACGACTTTGACGTGATTTTTTGGCTTTCCTGCTAAAAAATATAGTTCGTTACTTATGCGTAAGTTGATTTTTACCCATTCGACTTTTCTTCTAAGCTTCGCTAGGGCGAAAAATGACTCCCGAGGCACATAATCAACTTCCACATACGTGTCGAAATGCACTATTTTGAAATGATTTATGAGAAAAGGTCAGCAATATCAAAAACCGATGATGATGATTTTAATAGCGATGTTCGTTGAGTTTTTATTGGTCAATATATTCAGGGTCTAACAATCTTATTAATGAAGACTAATTAAAATAGAAGAACTGATGAGAAAAACTGCATATCGTTAGTAGGATTGCGGACACCGGTCGAAGTGACTAAAATTGAAATATGTTGTTTTCTATTACTTCATGATCCACGGACACGAAGTTTAAAAATGTGATATTTATTCGATAGAAGGATTTAACAGAGGGTCCGGAGTATCAGTATGTTAAATAAGACATGAAATTTTGTTCCATTACATTCATTACATTTGATGTATTTACTTCAAAAACTATGTAATTTTACAGCTAATAAGTATATTTTTTCTGCAATGTGTAGTGAATTTAATACATAATCGTCTAAATTTTTTATTTCAATCCATTAAATAAGAATAATGCACCTGATTGAAATTTGACTAACATGACATTCATTTTTAATGTAGTTAAGTTTTACAGTGTGATGGTGCGCATGATCAAAATTCTGTTATCATTAGTATGTGCTAAAAGAAACCTTTATTGTCTAATTCTTATCCTCTGTATGTAAAACAGACATTTTTACAAACTTAAACTCCAATTTGTGAGTAATACTGTCTAAAGGTTAAGAAGAGCTGCAAAGTAACAGTGTATGTGGACTGAAAACATCAAGTGCGTATTACTACACTGAAATACAATTTCCTGATATTAAAACAGAATACACTTTTCCTAAATAGTTAAACTTTAGTGAATTTTCAAAAAGTTTTTCTTAACTTTTAGGATTAAAATATTTTTTGAAGGTATAATTCGTGTATATGTCTAAATACTCAACAAGTCCGGTAAGGCTTTCAAATTATATTCTGCCCTATACTTAAGACAGGCCGTTCTCTGGACCTATATTGCGCCTATTGGCCCACTGGTCATTCTAAAAAAGATACTTTTCGAACTAGTAATAACTACAAATACATATATGACACAATTAAAATAAACCAATGCAGGCCTAAAACCCGAAACCTAGTTTGTGATTTTACTAAATACATTTATTGAACCCACGAGATGGTTCAAAAAGAACGTTTTGATTTTTAGTTTAACTACAAACACATTTTTCAGACTGTTAAATATTTCTTTCGAATTTAGGCTAAATAATAAAGAAGTCGTGATAAGAGGCTGGCTGTTCAAAGCACTACTGTCACCATGATGCCGCTACTCTTACATATTTTGATATATTGAGTTGATCAGAAGTAAATCCAAGTAACTACAATGCAACTACAACATCAGATTAAATACACCGGCGGTCATGTTAGCAGCTATTTTTACAATTTTTGAGCCGCATGGGACGATTTTCGCTATAATATTCCATATAAGCTGATTGTAACTTTCGTTAATCATTTTTCGTTGCTAAGGTCTGTATAAATTGGACGAATAGCTTCAACATCCTCCGGTAACAACTCGTAATTGTGATGAAAGTCGGATAATTAATCTGCAGCTGCTTCTCGATGCCAAGAGCACCAAAAGTCTCAATCGGGCATTTCTCGTGTTGAGGATTTTTGTCAGTTGAGCAATAATGATGAAACGTAGCGAGCACACGACTTTCCTGTTTGGCTTGCCTGCTTATACTCACTATACTCTGCAATATTTGTCAGTTGGGAAACGAAAACTGTTGAGTTTAGCTCGCAGGTATAAGCAGGACACTAATACATGGTCATACAATGTATAAATATACAATAGAAACGTAAATGAAAGGAACATCGTTCCAGGTAAACAGGTGCCGTTTGGGTCTATACTCCGCCTATTTTCGAACGCGCTGAGACGTCTTTACAAATATGCCTGTAACTCCAAAAATATTGGTCGGATCGACTTAAAATTTTGTGTGTACACTTTTGAATTAATGTGCATTACGAAAATAAAATAAAAAAGAAATATATTTTTCAAAATCCTGACTGCGTATAAACTCATAAAGAGACAAGCCTGAGTTGAAACCTAAAAAATGAACCATAATATTTACAAAATTTTCTATGAAAAGTATATAATTTTACCTACATTTTAAGCTTTAATTAAAGAATCTCTCACTTGCCCCAGGATAATTTCTAATCCATACACTTCATGTGGCTGCAAAAGGATCCCGCCGGGTAAGCATGTTAAAAATGCCCTTGACGAAATCTTGATTCGGAATTGATGGACCTTTTTGTCATCAAAAGTTATGAACTCACCTAAATTTTTAGACACCACCAGGAGCCCAATGGGACGTCGTTCTTTTTATCATATCTTTGTCAATTTTCAACTACACACAGTTTTTTTTTTAATTATATAGTTTTTTAAGTCCTATAAAATGGTTGTATTAACAAAATGATTGAAGTAAAATTCGAATTTAGACAGCTATTTAAACATTTGAAATTGGCGCTATTTTTTTTCTTCATACCTGCAACTTTGAAAAAATTCTAGGATCATTTTTGTGTTGAAATTAATGTTTGAATTTTTTCAGATTTTTTTTTTAGTTGGTAGAAGGGGGTCAAAAAAATTAAAAACCGCTTTCACGGTGAGTTTTTCGAGTTTACATGACTACTAAACATCTGCATAGTGCTTTTTACATTTTTTCATGCAAAAATAAGTTTTGTTAAACCATTTTATTTTATAATTTAAAAAATTGAAAACTTCAATTTCTTTGCGAACTAGTGAATTCATAATATATTATGCAACCAGTGTGCAAAATATGTGATTCTCACACGAGTCGAGTTTAGTGTCCGAGCGTAGCGAGGGTGTTAAATAAGATAAATAATAATAATAAATAGTAATAAATAATAAATAATATTAAATAATAAATAAATAGTGACTAATAATAAATAAAAATAATAAATAAATATTAAATAATAAAAGTGTGGGAATCACCTATTCGGCGCACTCCTTGCGTATACTATTTTTTCTAATCAAGCTTTGCACACATCGTATCTAAATAGTATAACGAGCTATAACTAGCTTTATAAATAGCTTTCCGCACGTGTTATACACGATACTTATTTTTACGAGTGCATGGAAAATGCCCTTTTTTTCTAGCCTATTTTCAGTGTGGAGACTGTATTTTTACGGATCAGTGCGTAAAGTGATTTACTTTACCCCGAAAATAGCACGCAAAATACGCATTTTGCGTCTACTGCATCAAAAAGTACTATTATTTCAATCTACTCTACAATGTGTTCAAAAAGTAGGGATTGCCGAAAAAGTGGTTCAGACAAAAACTGTAGGGTTTGGTCCAAGGAATCAACTGGTGACCTGGTCTTTGATCTCAAGGTCATTTTTGAAGGTCACACCTTGTATAACAGATAAAGCATATTGACATTTTTGAAAATAACAAGAATATACTTCGTTAAGGGACTATACCAGTGTGACACTTTCAAAAAAATCGATTTTTTTGTCTTATTCAATAGTTTATACTTTCAAGAATATCCTGTAAAATTTTTAAGGCCGTATCTCTAATACTTTCCGAATGGCAGCCTTCTAAAGAGCAACCGCTCGCAGGTGTAAACTGCTCCACCTGCCTGGGGGTAGAGCTTCGGAGCTGATGTGTTGTTACCCGAATCTTTCGCCTTATAAACGTTACATAGGTAAGACAGGGGACTAGAAATATGTGTACTGAATAATAATGAAAGTTATAACGGCTTGCTGTGGCACTGAGCTCCAGTTCCTTCCTTGCAGTTTCAATATTCAACGATGGTTTTTATAGTATTTTAAAAATGCGACAAGTAATGGACGTCATTATCGGTCCGATTGCAAAAGAATATGCCTTACAGCGAGATGTATGAATCAATCAGGCAGAGCTATGTCATGCAGCGTCCTCAAAAGAGGGACGAACAGCTCGGAGACAAGTCTCTCAGCAGGCATTATTCGAGAAATAAGAGGGTCCCATTGTATGGGCCAGGTATAGATGATTAGTAGTTTTTATGGTAAATATAATTTTATCTTGCAAAAATCGTTAGTTAAATCTTTAAACGCGTTTTTCTTGAAATGACATTTTTCAAATTTGCTGCCATCGTAACTCAAAGAGTAATTATCCGATTGACTTCAAATTTGAACTGTACACTCCTGAATATATTTACTATACAATTTTTGTAGCGAGGCGAGTGAGCTGCGGAGCTCCCCCTCTCCCACGAGATATCGTTGCTAAGAGCAACGCATGCTAGTTCGTGCGCGCGACACTCGTGCTAGTTCCACTTTTCCCGCTTTTCCTACCTTTCTCGTGACGGACTGTGTCCGCCGATGTCTCTGCCGGAAAAGGATGGCACTGTTTGTAAACAGGTGAAGGCTTGCTCTTGTCAGTTTCGTTACGCCGTAACCTAAACAATTCGTGGCAATTTAGCTCAAGAGCTGAAAGTTCCGAGGAGCCGGTTGGAGTGTGCTGTGCTAGTGCGAGGTCATAAAAAGTAATTATAAAATAATAATCTGATAGCGTAATTGTTTTTGAGTGAGTTTGATTCCTTTCTAGAAACTTTTCTATACAAGATTTATGTTTTTTTTAATACAATTTTACAAGATTTGGAATGCATTTTAAGCATAATAGGTTATGTACATAAAATTATATTAGAATTATATGAATGCATGTTTGTAGAAAAAATAAATTATTTTGTGTGTAAAATGCGTTAAATTGAAAATTAATTTGCAAAGATAAGTGTTTGTGGGGAATATGACAGTTGAGTGAATTTCTTTTTAGAAAATTTTTTATGTTAGAAGATATTCTGCTTTAAATGTAATTTTGCAATTTTTGATAATGATAATTTTAGATATAATTATATTTTTTAATTAATTATAATTTTACATACAGGTATACTAAAAATAATATAGTATTGATAGATTTTTATGCATTATTATGGATACGCATGTAAGGAATATTTTAAAAAATTGGAATCTGGAAGATTTAATACCTGCCTTTGCAGGTAATTTACTTATTAGTGTTTTAATTTTATAGCAAATTTAAATATTGTATATTTTTTTAAATTACTAATTGTAAGATTTTAGTAGGGTTTAAATATTTACAAATCTGATTTTAATATTATTTATTTATTTGTAAAATGGAATAAAGTCGTTCTTAATCAGCATGTTCTAAGCGTTATGTATTGTTGGGACATTTGAAATGAACTGCCTGATTCATCTCATTTATGTTCTTAGTAAAATAAAAATGTTTAAATACTAATATTTAAACGTAGTAAAAATGAAATCATATAATTCAAAAGAAATAATGTGTTAAAATAAAATTTATTTAATTACAGAGTCACCAAAAGTTAGAAGACCCGATTCGTTATAAATGCTATTTAAACGAAAAACAGAAATTACAAAATCAACCATATGTTGTATTTTGTAGAGAATTGAAATTTTTGACGTGTCAGCATGTAGTCATTGAAAGACATATATTTAACTGTACAAGCGTCATATCTTCAGTTGATCTTTGTTTCAAATTTTTTGATTCATTAGTTTTAGATTATTCCGGTTTCTGTCCTCAAATTTGGTCTTTTTACCATAAAGGTATTTATGACCTGAAGAATAACAAAAAGATTGTTGAATTGATTGCTGACATTATCAATGTACGTGAAAATAAATAGTACGTTAAAAAACTGAATGTATTTAAGTTGTCAAATTTATTTACATAAGTAATTAAATTGTACAATGGATTTAAATCGCGAAGTTCTACTTCTTACATGTAAACTGTACCAAAATTTAAATTTATCCAAAAGTGATGTTCAATTTGTTATAAATTTATTTAGTACGTTTATTTCTGAAATATACAATCCATTCCTCTTAGAAAATTTAAAGACGTATTTAAATAAGGCAATAAAACAAGATGCAATGGAACAAATACAGAGAACAATTAAAAAATTCAAAGACCCCTTTGAAAATTTAAACTCAAACGACAAACGTTTACGAATGTACGAACGCTTAAATTTATACATTGAACCTAAAGTACAAATTTTTGAAAAAGTTACAATAGCCAAATCATACGAAGGCAAAGAAATAGTTACTAATACATCAATATCGCTTGTTCATTTACCGTTAAAAAATTTATTAAAAAATCTATTGGAAATAAAAGGGCTATTCGATGCTTTATTAAATTACGTAAATTATTTAAAGATCGAAAATAAAACCATTTTAAATTTTATGCAGTGCAAATTGTGGAAGAAAGAAACTGCTCACATTAAAAGTGATGACATCGTTTTGCCACTTTTTATTTATTTTGACGATCTTGAAGTCGGAAACGCTTTAGGTTCGCACGCAGGCATCAATAAAATAGGCTGTCTTTATGCGTATATACCTTGTCTACCTCCAAGTTTTGCATCAAAATTAGAAAGCATCATTGTGGTGCTATTATTTTATTCGAAAGATCGTAAAATGTGCGGCAATAAAATTATTTTCGACTCTTTAATTAATGAATTAAACTACCTAAGAAATACAGGTATCCAAGTAAATGTCAATAACAAAATGTACAATATTTCTTTCGTTACCAGCCTTGTATTAGCAAATAATCTTGGACTGAACAGTAGTTTAGGGTATCCGGAATCATTCCTCGTTGATTATTGTTGTCGTATTTGTTATGTATCGCAGAATGAAATAAAGACATTAACAGACATTAGCATTTCACTATTACGAACGAAAGAGGAGTACGAAAAAGATTTAGTAAAGCTGCAATTCCTTAAAAGTGCATCCCATGTAAGAGGAATTAAACAAAACAGTGTTTTTAATAAAATAAAAGGTTACCATATTATTGAAAATGCAAGTGTGGATGTAATGCATGATTTATTTGAGAGTGTTGCAAATAATATTATGGCTAAATTATTATTAATTTTTACGATAGAGAAACGTTATTTTACTATATCATTTCTCAATGAAAAAATGCGAAGTATGGACTTCAATTTTGAATCATCAAATGTTCCGCCAAATATTGATGCAAATTATATAAAAAAAAAATAACAATTTAAAAATGTCTTCGTCTGAAATTTTATTTTTTACTCGTTATTTTAGTATCATGATTAGTGAAAAAGTGCCAGAAGACGATATAAATTGGACATTGTACATTAAACTTCATGAGATGTTAACCATTCTAACATCCCCTATCTTTAGTAATTCGGATTATGGCTGCTAGAAATGATCATTACTGAACACAACGTATTATTTCAACAATTATTTGGAAATTTAACATTTAAATTTCATAATTTGTTACATTACATAAAAATAATTTTAAAAAATGAACCTGTGATAAAATTTTCTTCTTTACGTTATGAATCAAAATACAGACAAATAAAAAGCATTGCACAAGCTACCTCATCTAGAAGAAATATATTAAAAAGTATTAGCAAAAGATAGATATCAGTTGAGTTTACTGAATTTACATTTCTCTGAATTCGAAAACATAGATATTAATTATGAAGAGGTTTCAACCGAAAAAAAAAGTTTGAAAATAATTACCATTAATAACAATACTTATAAAAAAGGAACTGTACGTGTTATGAAGGAAACTAATAATTTAGGCCTTATAAAAGAAATATACGTAATGGACAATAAAGTCTTGTCAAAATACAATCCTTTGCAAGTAATAGGATTTAATTGACATTATTATGCTTACAGTGTCATAAAAGATGAAAGCGATAAAATTGTCATCTGATTTGCTTGTTAATGGAGAATCAGATATTTTTTTTTTTGAAAAACAAAATAAGTTATATATTTCGATGAGGCAAAGTTTGTAATATCTGTAATATTATATAAATAAGTGTACACTATGTTTTTGTATATTAAAAATGCTTACATAAAATCAAGAAATAGTATTATTAATTAACGTCAACAAATCCTTTCCCTTTAATTATATTACAACATTATTTTATTATTTTCATAATTAATAATACGAAAGTAAAAAATGTAACATCTAAATTTTAATCCCTAAAGAAATTGATGTTTTCTTAATTATTGTTTAAAGAATTATTTACAATCATTAAATACTCCTCTGGGTTACGTGGTTATTGGGTGTCCGAATTTCTTGTTCAAATAATTATTTATAATCATTAAACGTTCCCCCAGATTTTGTTCTTGGGCGTACGTATATATTGTTTAAATATTTATTAATAAAAATTAAATACACGCGTGGGTTCCGTAGGGCTTAAGTATTTATTGTTTAACTATTTGTTTTTAACATTTAAATTCACCGCCGGGTTACGTAGATGTGAGGCCTACGTATTTATTGTTTAAGTATTTGTTTATAACAATTAATTATGCCCCCGGGCTACGTATTTATTGTTTAAGTATTTGCTTATAACAATTAATTATTCCCCTGGGCTAAGTAGGTGTCGGGCATACGTATTTATTGTTTAACTATTTGTTTATAACATTTAAATTCACCGCCGGGTTACGTAGATGTGAGGCCTACGTATTTATTGTTTAACTATTTGTTTATAACATTTAAATTCACCGCCGGGTTACGTAGGTGTAGGGCCTATATATTTAGTATTTAAATATTTATTTATAAAAATTGAATACTTTCCCGGACTATGCAGGTGTCGGGTCTACGTATTTGTAGTTTAAGTATTTGTTTATAACAATTAAATACTCCCCCGGGCTACTTAGGTGTCGGGTCTACGAATTTATTGTATAATTATTTGTTTATAACATTTAAATTCACCGCCGGGTTACGTTGGTGTCGGGCCCACGTATTTATTGTTTAACTATTTGTTTATAAAAATTGAGTACCCCTCCGGGTTGTGTGGTAGTTGGTTATACGCACTTATTATTTAATTATTAATTTAGAATCATTAAATATTAATGAAATACTTCCCCCGGGTTCTGTGGTGGTTGAATTTGCGTATTTATATTTTAAAGAATTATTTGTGCGTGTGTAAACAGCGTCCTGTTACTTATGTTTATGGTGTACGAAACGGCAACGGGGCTGCTGCGTGAACATAATAATGTATCCGCGTGCCCGTAACAGTTGCCAAAAGAGTGCGCCTAACTCAGTTCTGGGGAGGTGCAATACTCGCTCAAGGCGAGTATCGGCACGGTGCTGCGCCGTGCTAAACGAGCCCTGTCCATCACGTGACGTAAGCACGGCGCTCGCACGGTAAAACTTTTTTCCGTGCAGCGGGTTTAAATATCGGCACTTGACGGTCGATTATCAGTTCTCTCGGAGCGTTGCGCCGAGCTCTTCCCTAGAAGGCTGTGTTACCCTGAGTCCTGAACAGGTTAACACAGTAAAACTTTTACTAAATCTAGAAATCCAGAATCTAAAAAAAATATACTTTTCATGTCCTCTACGGGCTAGCACACGAACGCATTAAATATTTATAAGTGCGAATTATTATAAAACCGAGGTTTGTTATTCTTTGTTACAGAGTCGGCGATTAAGCGAAAAGAAGCTATAGAAGTTATTTATATATATATATATATTTTCTTGCAAATAAATAAGTAAAGTTTACTGTTAATTTGCTGAGTTACACACGATTTTCTGAAAAATTTTCTCAATTCTCCAAAACTTCCACGTTTAGCACCGTAAGGGATGAGTGAGACTCTTGATCTTGCAGGGTAAGTCGGATGAGTCTTGATCATTCAGCTCGCATAGGCTCGGAGTTAATAATTGCGTAGTGAGCAATTATTCTAAAATACAAAGTATTTGAGAAGTGATCAAATACTTCGGCTGCGTTCGGCAAGAAACTCAGAGCATTGATCTGATGTTTCTTCCAGTCATTTAAGCGAAATTGTTACAATCGAAAGGCGAAACTAATCCAGTTATCCTTGCTACTCGAGCGGGGGTTGCGACTCAACCATCTTGACTCATTAGGTGGGGTTGAAGGGGGTGATGTTTCGAGTTGGGGTCGGAGCTACCGGGTTCCGTTAACTCTGATACAATCTCCGTCTAGGGTGCGCACCACGTCGGTAAAGCAGGATGGCCGCGTCGGTAAGGTAAAAATCAGTTGGTAACATAAAAAATTTGTCGGAAAAATAAATATGCGTCGGTAAAACTATTTTCTTTGTCAATTGATAAATATATTACGATAAGTCTTTGAAAATAATGTTTCGTGACTAAATTCAAATTCGTTCGCGTACATATGTCAAGTATAATAGTGTTAAAATGATATCATTGAATTTAAGCAAGTGTCTGAACTTAAATTCAACGCATCGATTATTTTAAATAAACAAGAACATGAAATTTAATTTGACTAAAGAAATTATTTCAACCCTTTTCAGTTTCTCTTCTTACGAGCCTCTCTATATTTAAGTAATAGTATTTGATAAATTAAAATCTTTTATCTTATTTTTGTAAGCTTAACTTTAAAATAATTATTAAATAATAATAATAATTAGAGATAAATAAGTTATTAGATAGAGAGTGAACCTTGCAACTTCACTAGTTCGAAAAGAAGTTAAAACAAAGAAGTTTACAATTTTTACAGTGATAGTTTCATGAATTCAAAGAATATACCAGAAAATCCCCTTTTTAATTCATCTAGCAAGCAGATACACTTATAAATATCTGAAAGGGTTTCAAAAAACTTATTTTTGTATGAAAAAATGTAAAAAGCACTATGCAGATAGTTAGTAGTCACGTAAACTCAAAAAAATTACCCAGAAAGCGGTTTTTAATTTTTTTGGCCCCCTTCTACCAACTGAAAGAAATCTGAAAAAATTCTAGTCTAAAATTTAGGTGAGTTCATAATTTTTTATGATAAAAAGGTCCATCCAATCCGAATATAGATTCCGTTAAGTGCATTGTTGACATGCTTACTCGGCGGGGTCCTTTGATTACACTTTCTTGACAGTATTTGAAGCCACTTAAGTGGAGCACCTGAATTAAAAGTCTGTACGAACACTTTTAATTTAACACTTTTGAAAAAATGAAATGCAATTAAATATTAATTATTTTATAAACGTTGCTATTAAAATTGTAATAAAAATTAAAAGAATATAATTTGCTTGAATGTTTTACGCTTAAGTGGCTTAGAATTGAAAACAAAAGGCAAGTGACTTTTACTTCTGAAAATCAGTCTTCGAAAGCAATTTCAATAATTGAGGTTCCGAATAGGTTTTTTTTAGCCTAATTGGGTTTAAAATAAACGTAAAAGTTATAACCGAATTTTTACTAAAGGGAATCATTATGCGGTAACGACAAGGAAAAAGATAAATAAATGTACAAGTAATTTAAAAAAAACTTAACAATAATCGGTAAAGGGCGCCAGCTGCCTTAGCAACACAATATTTTTCTATTTCTGAAATTAACACAGAATCTTTATTTGTTAAACTATAATGTAGACTTTTATAAGGTAGTCTTTTGTATTAATCTCGAATAGTTAATATTACATCTGATTCCTTAACGTTTAACCTTATGTCTCGCTGCGACTAGAAAACTTAACCGCGGCGCGAGACTGGCGAGCGCATGGTACACGATGTAGTTCTTACCTTGTCGCTGACTCGTCCTCGGCTGCAGGCTGGAAAGAGGCGGGAAGCGGCAAAGCAAGAAAAGCCAAAGCGAGTAATAAGATAAAAG
>JAWWML010025754.1:0-14622 GCA_035047165.1 Ormyrus rosae
TAGATATACTTCCTATGTTATTTCACTCTGAAGTTTGCAACTTGGAGCAGTTTTGCACAATCGCACCGCAACCCTGCATATGTGCTACAGTTGTGTAACCGCATTAAAATAAATTTAATTCTCAGTTCATTAAAAATAGTTCGGCTCTTGTTTTAACCTCTTGATTTAATTAATCGACACTCAGGCACCTGTGTCGAGACAACTGGCTCGCAACAAATGTTTGTTTAAAATACTTTAATTACGTAATTTACAAGTAAGTATTAGACGACGAATACGTACCAATGCTGCGAAAATGCTAGAATTATTTTTAATATTTCATCTTAATTTAAATATTATTTTATGCAAAAACAATTAACTTTCATAAGTAATATATTACTACTTTTCCAAATGGATAGATTAAAGATTTCCTTTCAATAAAAACAAATATTTAAAAATTGAAAAATTTGGCCTTTTATTACATTTAACCCTTATAGTCTAAAGATTAAAAAATTCTCAAGTAGGATACTGACATAATCAACAACCTTCTGTCCGTATTTATAGAGCCTTTATATAGGTTATATAAAGATTTAAAGAATACAATAAATTAACAACAAATAATCCAGACGTAGAATCAAGCAGTGTATCCCTTATGTATGAATTATATAAAAAAAATCATTAAGATTTTTGATAAATTTTAAAAATAAGGAACTTAAAAAGCAAGATCAAAATAATTGAATTATATTCTGCACACCAAAAACTAAATTTTCTGCAAGTTTCAGTCATTTCGATGCAAATAGATTTATTCCAGAGAAGTGTGAAATTAGCTAACTTCAAAAAATAAACAAACTTCAAATGCATCAACAGGTGAGTAATTTCAACGGAATTGGACGTATAACGAAGCATTTTAAAGATCTTGGAAAAATGAAAAAAATGAGCGGTCGTGAGTTTAAAAATTTTAAACCAGTCACGAGAACAAGTGATTCAAAGTTGGACTGAAAATCGAAAAAATTGATGATTATGTGTATAGATTCCTGGAATAATCTAAATAAAATTTTTGATTGCATTATTTTTTTCAAATAGTTTATGAAAAAACGAAAAAAATGAGACCTCACAGAGCTCAATTCATGAAGATTTCTATCTTCAGGAATTTCTTGTTGCTTTTTTTATATGTATTTTCACATAAAAAATCAGTGAGAAGATCGGTGATATGAGTGTATCGACTTTTTCCGATTTTCGCTGGCATATAGCTTGACTAAATGAGTTTCTGCGTTAATACCTTATTGTAAGCGTATAAAAATACTTAAAATGTCATTTGATAAACATTTTTTACTTAATTAAGCACTATATGCAAATGCAATAAGGGTTTTTTATGTGTACCCATATGTTCTAGTCCTGGTTCTAAATTTTTTTAAATAATGAAGAATATAATTTATTTTACAAAAGATTTTTTACTTCCTTCGTCATTGATTTCAGCTTCCTACAGATATAAAATTCATAATTTATTAAGGTGCAATTTCATATGTCGCTCTGCCGCGGCGATTGGGTCACGTGACCCTGGCGCGATTCGAATTTATAATATTTATTTAATAAAAATTTCCAAAATAAATTTTTAAAATATCTGATACCCTTAAATAGTTATGAATTCGAAGATCTAGTTGTAAAATTGAAGAAAGAGCATAAAAAATTAAAAGATGTGATCAAAAACGTTAATTTTGATTACATTTATTAGGTTAAGGAAGCGCGCGCACGGTGTCGTCGTCAAAATTCAAATTCTGTCGCAGCGATTTTGCCGCTCGTGAAAAAGCACCCTTATATCATTCATTTATAAAAATAAAAATTAAAAAAGAAAAGAAATCAATAAATATGTTATAACATATTTTAAATAACTTACTCCAGGACAAAACGCTCTCCAAATCTTTTCCACCGTTCTTTCCCTTATCCGTCGAGAGAACAGGTTCATCGAGTGTAGCTCTAAATACTTAATTGTATTACGTTACTTTCAATTAAATATGTTTAGGTTACAAAAAGGATAGAACGCCGCTCCGGTCCAATCCGATGTTACATAGGCACCAGTCCACCGACCACCATGGCGCTGTATTGCCTCCAAACCCGGAGTGCTGGAATTCAGCTCCGCACTTCCGTAAGCTGAGCCCATATCTCGAACAAATCAGCAAACCGACAAGCGAGCCGGTCGTATCAGAATTTCGTATGGCTTGTAAAATAGACATTTTTTCTAAAAGGATCACAATAATATTTCAAAACTCGAATATATATATGTATATATAAACACACTGATTACCTATCAGTGTAGAATGTCATTGTCACGCTGATGCCCCTAAAGAAAAGAGGAAATCTGCTTATTAGTTTGTTTGTGTAAATAAATTTTATGTCATGGCGGATTCTGAGAGTAAGTTATAATTTTCGTTGAATATCTAATAGTTATTATTGTGAAAAATGTATGTATTCTAATTTAATATCTGTAGGTACAGATGTTGCAATCCCACAAGAGGCAGTAGAAGTAAAAGTTGTTAATATTATTAATCCATATTTTATTAGAATTTATGGTGTATTAAATTATCACAATGAAAAAAATAACTTATGCAGAAAGTTAGACTATATTTTAAAGCATCAGCTTAGGAAAGCATCTATTACTACTAAATTTTCACATGGAGATGTAAGTACAAATCATTTTATTAAGTTTAAAATTATTTAATTTTATGTTAAAATGTAATTGATTTTAACTTTTTAGAATGTTATTTTATCAACCAGTCGTATAAACGATGAAACAGTAGATTTGCCAGATTGGATATGCAGAGGTGTAATTACGTATACTACTGAAAAAGTAACTGATGTATTTCTTTTGGATTATGGTAGAACAATCAGAGTCCCAACGGAATCTCTTGTAAAATATTCAAGAAGTGCTATTAAAATTGAAACTTTAACAAGCACAGTTGGGCTTTATAATATTTTACCAGTACATTCTAAACAGTAAGTTAACAAAAGATATTCATAATCAATATATACAATTTTAATTTATTTCAAAATGTTAAAACAAAAATTTATTTTTATTTTAGACTTTGCAGAGATTGGCCAAAAAGTACTACTGATTTTATAAAAGAATTAATTGTAGCTTCAAGGAAAATTTACTTTCAAGTTTTAGCATCAGATACAGAAAGTAATAATTTTTATGGGGATTTATTTTTGATGATCGAAAATAAAAATGTTTCTTTATCTAAAGTTCTGATTCACAGTCTTATGGCAGTTACCTTGAATAATGGTAAGCTTAGATTTCTTGAAATATTGCATGCATAACTAATTTCAATTAAATTATTATTTGACCTTTTTTTCAGAACTTTTGGAAGCACTTAAAAACAAAGAGAATACAGGTGATATTGAAATATTGTACAATTTGGGTGAAAAGTAAGTATTAAATTATAAATTCCTTGAAAAACATTAATTAAAAATACTGTTTCATTATTTTAGAAAAACAATTGAGAGTAATAGTTCTACAAACGATTTAGAAAGCAATTCTTCATCAGTAAATGAAAGACGAAAACGATCAATATCAAAAAAGAAGCAAGCCAATGAAAAAGTATTAATCAAAAGTAAATTAAAATGTCAACCACTGCAACATATAGCAGATTCAAGATTTCCAAATTCTATTCATAAGGTTAGTTGAATTTTAATAAATTTTATAATAGAGAATACTTTTTTTTACAGTTAATTATTATTAATTCATTTCTAACGTACAATAGGCTCTTGCCAACCAAGGTATACGGACATTGAAACAAATTTATACTTACATGTGGCCTTCTATTAAGCAAGGGCTCCATGTTACAGTGATTAGTCCTAATAATTCTGGAAAGACTGTAGGATATGCAGTACCCATTATTAGTAATATTGTTGCTAATGAAGAATCTATTTTAATGCAAGATGGACAAAGTACAATAACAAAACCTGTAGCATTAATTTTATGTGCAACCGTAACCAAATGCATTGACGTTGTTTCAAATTGTAAAGATATTGCTTACTTTCATCCAAACATAAAATCATTTGCAGCATTCAGTGGATTGACAGAAAAACAAATAATGGTAAAATCACTGTTAATTGAAATGATTAACTTTCTTATTTCTAAATAACAGTAATAAATTAATAAATAAGAAATTAGTAAGCTTATTAATAATAATTTTTTTATTTTTCAGACTAATATTTGCAATAAATTTCAAATTCTCGTCTCAACACCATCATTTTTAGTGAGAATACTTGAAAAGTATTCAAATAAATTAGATTTGTCTGAGCTTTCTTATTTGGTACTTGATCATGCTGATATTGTGCTTTCTAAATATATTGTTGATGTAAGAACAAACTTAATTGGTTTCGTTATTTAAATAAAAATTACTGATTTAATTATTAATTTTTTTGTTGTTATTTTTTAGCTGAGTACTTTGATTAAAAAGTACAAGATTATTAACAAAGAAAAGAATAATGGACGAGGATCTTTACAAATTATAACATCAGCGGATATTTGGACAGATAAACTCTCTTGTTTTATCAACAGATTTATGGAAGATCCATATATTTGTATTGCATCTTTTACAGAAGCAGCAGCATTTTGTAAGATACAAGCAAAGATGTCTATTCGTCACTCAGAGCAAAAAAAAAGCGAAGTTCTAAGTAAGTAAATATGCTAATTTTATTTTCATATATATACGTACGATTAATTATTTAATACAAAGAATAAATATTAATTACGTGATGTATATTTTATTAGAAAATTTAGGTGATTATTCAAAAGTTAAGACAATGATATTTTGTATCAGCTGTAAAGAAGCAGTAGAACTGAATAGTTTTCTTGTATCAAATTCTATAGAGACACTGTTAGTGCATCAGGAAATGGAAATGGTGAAAATTCATGGTAAAAACATTAAAGCTAAAATATTAGGAAACTATAATACTTCATTTTATAAAACTTTTATTTTGTTTACAGAACTTAAAGAAGATTGGTCCAAATATTTACCTGGAATGTATCCTGTAATTATTTGTACAGACGAAGTTTTATCTGAATTTCCAGTTTCTAATATAGAGTTTTTAATTCATTACACTATAACAGCTACTTCAAAAACTGAATTTAATAGAAGATTTTCGGTTTTTATGGATAACTGGATATTGGTAAATAGTAAAAAATTTCTTTGAAATGATAGATCTAAATTTTTAAAACTTGATTATAATTGGTACTACTTTTATCACTCAGGAATCAAAAACTAAATGTAAAGTTTTAATTCTTTTTGATGAGACAAGAGACAGTGCCCATTTTAAAGGAGTTGTGGATATTTTGAAGAGACTAAATGTGGAATTACCACATGATTGGACAGAAATTGCTAACGTAAGATAATGTATTCTATTTAATTAAAGTCATTTTAAAATTCTATTTGTGTTATATTTTGTCTTTTATAGGGATTAGATTTAGCAAATAACTTAAGAAAAAAGAATTATCCACTTTGTAATTTTATTAAATTGTTTGGAATTTGCGAAGTAAATTCTTGTCCAGAGAGGCATCGAGTGATTGCAGAAGTAGACGGCCCAAGCACACAGATTACAATGTATGTCTTTGACTTAATTAATAAATTTGTATTTTTCATTTTACTTTTTATTAAATGTTAATATTATTATTCACAGTGGTGATTGGCTAAAATTACAAGTCACCTACGAACATAATGCTTCTCACTTCTCTGCTAGAGTCATGGAGTGTACAAGAAAATCTGATACATCGGGTAAAGAAGAAATAATAAAGTATCCTTGTGATATTTTAAAGTTAGATATGGAAATGAAAAAGTATTATTCTAATTCGAATAACAAAAAAATGCTTAAAGATGTCATTGTTGGTGATATTTGTGCATTAAGGGATGCTGAAAATAAATTTTCAAGAGTAAAGATATTAAACGTTTTAGAAACTAACATAAAAACAGAGAAACCTACATATGTAAAAGTTCAATCTTTGGATGATGGACGAATATTTCTTCGAGTATCTGTAAGTGAACTACTTATTCTTTGTATATTAAATAAATTAAGATTTCATAAATATTTTGCTATTAGTTTAGTACATATAAAACATTAAAATAAGTAGAGTAACTAAAAAGCAAAAAGAGTTTTCATTGAAAAAAGTATTACTTTTAGAATATAAGTAATAAGATTTAAATAAACAATATATAAATGATATTTGAATTTTTATAGGTTGTCGAATTATATGTGTTACCCAAAGAATTATTGCAATATCAAACCTCTATGATAGATATTTATATAACTGGAGTTGCTCCTTTTGATGGAGAAAACAAATGGACTGATATAGCTAATAAAGAGGCTCAGAAATGGTTTAAAAGCAATATCAATGAAGCGTCATATGTTTCTGCAAAAACGCTTTTGCATCTTGGTCATTCAGTATGGACTGACACCTTAGTTGTTCGAACAAAATTGGCGGGATTTCCAGATCTAATCAGTGCTTCATTAGCAGATGTTTTAAAGAAACGTGAACATGGTACTGAAAATAAACAGCATATCAATAATCTTCTGCAACTATGTCACAGTGGAGACTTAAAAGAAATAAACGGTCGTCCAATACAGTTACCTTCAGAAGAAAATGATCATTCTTTAAACGACATTTCCTTAAACGAATGCGATTAATTAGAAACATTTAGATAATGAGTATTATTGAAAATGATAAATGCTTTTAGTAACCCAAAGAAAAGAATTTAAGATTAAGAATCAGAAAGCATAAAATATAATAAGTTTCTAAAGGGAAAATTAAGCAACAAATAAATGTAGTTGGATTATGAAGCAGATTGCACGAGGTCTGCTTCTTTCTGTAAATTTCCAAGTAAAAGGAATTGGAATAGTGACAAATTGCAAAAACTTGTATTGTCAAGGATTCTTGTTTGCAATGCCCAGATTTTGCTCTAATCTGCAATATTTTATGTAAAACATACTATTTAAAGTAAAATATTTAGTTCTATTGAATCATTTGAAACACTTCTAAAGATTAAATTATGCGAAAAAATTTTTTAATCCTTAGACCGTCGTAATGACGCCATATGGCGTTATGAACTGACCCGTACACATCTGTCCTTATTTGGATCCTTCGTAAGGAGTTTCAGAACACATTTATATCGGAAAAACCATTCCTTTTTGTCAATATCCTGTCGGTCTAAGGGTTATTTTCGCTCTTCATTCCATACCAAATACTAATTGCTAAATCTAAATATTTTTCAAATTATAATAGTTTAGTTTATAATATAATAGTTCGTTTAAATAAAATGTATTTTTATAAATATTAATAGATATTTTAATAAAAAAGTTTAATATTTTTTAATATAAAAATTGTTTATTTTTTCAGCCAAAGAAACAAGTATCCAATTTCAAACTATAAAAAGTGAAGCTTTAAATGTAATTAATAAGAAAAACTTAATAAGTAGATTTTTTATATAGTAGCAATTTTTTAATATTTTTTAAACTTCTATCTTGAAAAAAAGATTCTGTTTTAAGAAAAAATAACAAAATGAGATGGATAGTTTTACAATTTAAAACTAATTATAAATTTATTTACACTTTTTTATTATTATTTACATAATCAACGAAGCCTTTATCTGATAGTAATAGAATATTTAAAAATGGAGCTTTATATTCAATAGCATTTAGTGCTGCAAATCTGTCCACAATTAAAGTTTCAGGAAGTGTTAAAACTTTTATGGACCATATTATATCATGAAAATCGTAACCTTCATTGATAATGATATTGATTCTTTTTTTTGATTCGTTAAAATCAGACAATTTTAGTTGAATATTTAAAAGTTTAAACTGAATTACAGTTTTGGAATAACCTGAATTTTTACTTAAAAAATTAATAAGTAAAGATAGCTGCTCTGATTTGGTTTTATTAATGCTGCTCGTTTCCATTTTCCTACAATATACGCATTGTTTTAGATAATTATAATATTTCTAGTAAATTAGTAGTTGAAAATTTTGATTACCTGTTAAAAGTTTCTTCTGAACATAATAAAATCGAAGGTGTTACCGGAAAAGGGATTTCATTTTCAGAATATTTTTCTAATCTACTTTTCATTTTTTCATAAGAAAAGTGTATAGGCCAACTATATCTTAAAATACTTTCTGCGCTTACTTTGTGATCTAAAAAGAAAACTGTTTTTATTAAAACTATAAGTATGAATTTTTTAATAAATTAATTATAATCAACTTACCTAAAAGTAATTTAATTCTTTTTACAAATTGTTCAGGATAATGTGTTGCAATGTAAATATATTTTGAAACTACATTACATAGTTTTTCATTGTTGATCTGAAATAAGATTGATTACATAATATAAGTAGTTAATTAAAATTGATGTTTGAAAGAATTCTTTAATAATAATGATAGAATACCTGTAAGTGTTCTTGAAAGTAATTTATTGATTTTTTATTTGAACTGTCTTTAATATTTTCAGCAGTTAATTTAATAAATCTTTCTAAAGTTTCTGAATCATGATAAAAAAAACATACACTATATTTTATATCATCAACAATCCTTTGTACAAGTTCAATTTTTCTTTGAAGAGTATCACAATCATCAATTAATAATCTAATATTACTTTGTATTGTTGCTAAAGTTAATCCAGCGGTTCGCAGTTTATTATAATTATCAAATATAGTTTTCTTCGGTATTTCTTTAAATATTGGATATTGTTCAAGAATTAATTTTGCCTCAGCTCTACTAATGCTAAAAATGTCTTGAAATACAGCTATTGCAGAGTGGTAACCAATAATATTGTCTTCTAAAAATTGCTTGATTTCTGCGCATGGGCCCCATAGCACTTGTTTTTCCAAAATACTATTGAGAATGTTGGTGAAGTTATTTTGAAATGTCAGTAGAGGAGAAGGTCTTTTAATTGCTAGTTTTGTATTCTTAACTGTACGAGATTGCTGGAATAAGTGATTTAGCGCCGTGTAGGTGTGTTTATCTAAATATCTAGTGAGGTTTCCTGTCTGCATTTTGAATGACCTTTGACAAAAAATAAGTATTACTTTTACAGGAGCAAGTGATTGATAAAACATTGACAGATAATAAAATCCTCTTACCTTTTTCCTTGTATTTACATTTTTCTACATCATGATAAATCGAAGTTTACTGTGCTTCTGTTGAACATTGCTTTTTTTATGCAATCTTACATTCGTTCGTTAAAGAGTTAGGTTAGGCTTTTAAGAGGTTAGGATCCTAAACATGCTTTCATTATATGTATATTTCCATGTGTATATACATATACTTGAGTCAGGTAACAACGTGAATGCCGGTATATATCACGATGTCTACAGTATATGCTAGCAGAAGATACTTTTAAAATTAGGAGATCTCAAAGGATATATATATATACATAATAGATATTTCATACACGAAATGAAATGCACTTCATGAAAGAAATCAAAAAGTGACATTGGAAAATTGTAGGTGGATTCTTCGCAAGAACTTATCAATCATCTAGAAATATGTTCAAGAAAATTTTTCTTGAAAATATTTAGATTTTTTTTAATTAAGTTTTCATTAAATAAATATTTCTAAGCTAAAGCATATATTTAAGTAAAACGAAGAATAATTTGCGGTTTATAAAATTATCATTTGCAATTGAAGATGGGACTGTCATTTTCTCTAAAATTATTTTTGTATTTTTTTTTTTTTTAATTTGCCATATAAATGAGCATTATAGTAAATCGAGATAGCGAAAACTATAAATTATAAAACATCCAAGTCGAACGAACCAATAATGTGGCTTTGTCAATCATAAAATAATAAAAAAAATATTCAGATAGGTAGATGTTTCAGTATTTTATGATTTTTTTCATAGCCAGTAAGCCAGGTTCAACACTTAAATTTTGAAAAACGAACGTTCGTAAAATACTTCCAGTAATCCAGTAGCAATAAAACAGATTTTATTGATTTCACTATATAGTGACGACTCAAAAGCTTCTAACCGCACGTGAGATGTTTATCGATAATGACTCTAAATGGCTTGTAATAAAATCAAAAAATTGATTGTTATACGTAATATATTTTAAACAATTACTTATTAAATTGTGGAATTATTGCAGAATAAATTTGGAAATAAGAGTTTATAACTTCCATTGCAGGGAATTTAAAATTTAAAAATGATCCATTTTGAAGAAAGTAATCCATGCAAAAATATAGATATGAGATAAAAATACCAATACTTTGAATAAAGTATGTGCACTTACCATTTTATTTCACGAAAAATATATATCTGCCAGCTTCGACTATTTGTATATTAATAAGCAAAATTATGTTAAAGTGTCAGTCACAATAGAGTTCCGGCGGCTCAAAAGTTCCAATAGCGCAGCGGCACACCGTTCAATCAACTCCCGTCCGAGCCTGCAGTTTAACCAATCTCAACTCTGCCAGCGAATTCTATATAGACATGCATGGAAAATGATCGGCAAGTCTCATCATCGCGATAACCTCCTGCAACTTCTCTCGAGCGTCTCGATGCATCAACCTTCCAACAGCTCGTTGGTCGATAGTTAGCGGCAAGAGTGCAGCTCCCACCCACACGATAGCTAAAAAAGCAGCTCTCTCGGCTGCAGTGCCGATTCGGACATGCAGGTATATACGCGAGCGTCGAAGCGTGGCTGACCCGCGGCCTGACTTTCTAAACCGCGCTTAGTGTGCATGTGCATCCATCGCGCGCGCACTGCACAGCTCCTTTCGCCGCGGCGCCGTGCAGCTGTCACGGAAAATCGTCGTCCGTTGTCGCGGGCTTTTTTCCTTTTGTGCACAGCTCCTTTGCGCGGCGGCTCTCGACGTACGGAAGTGTGAAACGGGGCAAAAACGCTCCTTTGTGTGCAGCCGCGAGAGCTCTGTTATTCGACGGTACGGCGCGAAATTTCGGCCGAAAGGATTGCCGAGAGGAGCGTTTGCTTTTGTTTGCGCGCGGTTCGCGGAATAAGGCCGCGGAGTTTTCGACTTTGACGCGAGAGGTTCGCTTCGAGCGCTGTGTGCTCATTTTTTTGTTTTTTATGGTTTCTGGGTTTCTGCTCTTGTGGAAATTGAAATGAGCGGTAATCGATGCGGCTTCGATGAGTTTGTTTATAGTTTTTTTTTTTCTTTTCGGTGAATTGTCGGTAGAAACTTGGTTTTTAGGACATTTCGATTAGGTTTCCCGATGGAAGTCGTGAAAAAAACGAGTTTGATAAATAATAATTCAAAGCGGACACGTTTGTCGGCACGTGAAGCTCGTATTTTCTCGACTTTTTCGATAAAATTACTTTTAAAATAGTCATCAGACACGAAAATTGCCGGAAGCTTTCAAAGCGACAAATAAAAATATTTCTCGAAATTTAAAAATCTACTTAAATTCTTGCGCGTCGCGTTAAAATTTACTTCCGCGCCTAAGACCCAATAAAGCTGTAGGGTGTCCTCCGAAGCACCCATTAAACACGGTCCTTCGCGAAAGAACTATCTTAAATAATTCATCGGTCATAAACATAATACTTTTTTGCACGCCGTGGCCTGAAAAACTGCTTCGTTAGAAATTCAACGAAAAGTCCCATCTAACCATCGGCAAAGAAGGCAGATAATCAGCGGTCAAAGTTCACATCAGCTGCCGTTTACGTAACCGCATGCCTCGCGACTGTACGCGGCGGAAAAATGCACTTTCACCGCCGGGGAGAATACAGAGTCGAGCGGCGAGAGATGATCGCGATCGTAAATCCGAGCGCGTTTTAGTCGATGCTTCGCACGTCGGTCCCCTAAGTAGTCCGTCGGAGTAATGATCGCGCTGAATAAGTGAGCAGATGCGCTTTTTATGACGGCTGCTGCTTTTTCTCCCTCTCTCTCTACTCGGAAAGCGCGGCGAGTTCGGTTTACGGGAGTGTCTCCTGGTGATGTGGGCGGTGTGCGTTTTGCGAATTTTCGGGAGTTTTTATTGCCTTTGGCTGGATGAGTTTATGAGGCGTTGACAAGGATTATGGTTATGGCTTTTGTTTCGGGTACGGGGTTTAGGCTGCCGGGAAAATCTTTTTGGGATATTGTGCAACTCGTTTTTCGGACTGAACAGCTGAGTTCAATTTTACAGTACAATCGTAAATGGGTTATTGTCAAACGATCGCGTTAAAGATTTAAAAATGTGATCTGTAGATGGAATTAATTTCAGATGATTCATTAATTTTTTCAATAACAGTACAGCCTTACTAAAATTAGATTCAATTGCACTGCACGTTTCCAAGTAAAACTAAAATTATTTCGAAGAAAAGTATAGCAAGAAAAAAGTTTTAAGCAAATTTCTTATCTTTGGGTAGATAAGAAGCGGATAGTTTCTAAAATAACAAAACCAAGTATAACGAGAAAAACTTTGTAATCGAACAACTGTTAGCATCAATAACGTGAAAGAAAGTTGTAAAGCACTCCGGCTATATAACGATCCATTTTTACACGAATGATTTCACTCGAAAGTTTCTAATTACGTTGCAGCGACATGCAGCTGCGCATATATTTACTGCTAGATAATATAGCAGGAAACCGAAATCTTTCTTCGCGTAATCTAACCTAACGTTAAAAATATTTCCGTGTCGCGCTGATTTATTACAGAAAAAAAATGTAAATATAGTAATATCAAAAGTTAACCGACACAAAATCAGTGTTTTAAATAAAGCTAATAAAGCAATAAGCCAGCTAAATTAAAGGTCGCAAAATACGTGAGCCTCGGGTCTTAATTTAGAAACTCTCCCACTTCGTGTAACGCCGCCACGATTAGCGCGTTACAATTTTGATAAAAAGCCAGAAATAAACAGAGGGAGCAGCGGTAGAAGCGGTCGAGTCGAGTCAAGGTAGCGGCAATTAGGCACGCAATCGGCGCGCGCTTCGCGAACGTCGCGCGGCGAATATTGCCATCATCGGGCCTGAGCACATTTCCCAACACACGCTTTTCCTTAGCCTCGTGCGCTTTTCCAGCTAATGGCACGCAAACAATCGGGCGCAAACAGTTTCGTTACTTCCTCCCCGCGGCAGACGAGCGGCAGCGGCGCCGCCGGTTACTCGGATGTGCACGTGACATGGCAAGCTCTGAGAGAACATGGCGTTCCGGTACATGGCGATGTCAGGCCCAGGGAAGGTCTACCGGCAGCTGCCCCAGAGCGACGACAGTGACCCGGAGGACGGCAGCGGGCCCCTCATACACGGCAGGGGACCGTCGCCGGCTGGCAGGTCCAGATACGCCCGCAGGACCAGGCTGCTCCTCGCGCGAGTCAAGAGAGTGAGTGTTTTTTTTTTGGCTTTATTTCGCGGTGGTGGATAATTGTTTTGGAAGGCGGTGGGAGTGGCTGCTCGATTGCGATTAGGATTGTGTTTTTTTTTTCCCCCGGAGGGGAAGTCGATTCGAGGTTAATGACGTTTGGGCTCTTGAATGAAAAGGCGGCTCGTTCGGCGCTGGATAAACATTTTAGCGCTTCATCTTTTGCATGGCGAGGCTCGAAGCGCGCCGCCCTTTGGCGGAATGGCTTATTGTGTTTACTTTACAAGTAAAGATTCGAGTGGTAGCAGTTTGGAGTGTCTTCTTTGAAGAAGTTAAATTTTGCTGATTTAGCCAAACAAATTTGTTAAATATTGAAAAAAGTAATTTTCTCAGAGGCACGTAAATTTATAAATTGTAGTAAGATTCTGACGACACTTTGTAATATGATAATTAAAATTTTAAAAAACTGCTCTTTAAGTAATAGAATTAAGTGTATTTTTTGATCATTATTATTATTAAACTTAGAAAATCAACTTATCGTTGTAAAGATATTATATTTTTAATATTACCGATTTTAATGTCACTGCACGAATTTCAAATTCTGTTTTGCGTAATTTCAAGCAATTCATACGTCTGGTCGGTAAAATACTACCATTGCATTCAATATTATTAATTTCATAATTATTATTGAATCAAAGGTTGGTACCATCCTGTCAAGTTTCACTTAAGGCGAAACTTGAAATTTTATTTTTATTAATAAATATATTAATCGGGAAGGGCCGATTTCGCCGCCGTACGGCCTATGTCGCGGGATCGCGCAATTGTTCAAAGGAAGGAAACGGGCACGATGAAATAAAGTACTAAACACGAATTCTAATTATAAAAGTGTATTCTATTTATTACGATACTTTTCGCGATTATGATCAAATACACACTCTCTCTCTCTCTCTCTCTCTCTCTCTCTCTCTTGTTATTATATTAATCACACTGAAATTGCCGATAATTTTAATTACTAAATTACTACATTGAAATCTCAATTTTTTCCTTACGGAGCTAGCGGTGTAGCTAATCGAAGATCGGGGATTATCAGCAGGTGCTGATGTTCTGTAAGGTGCGTTTTATACACATAAGAATCGTACACATAAACATTGTACACAATTTAGCATGGCCCAATAGGTAAGGTGCGTTTCCCTGGTAGAAATAGAAAACATTCTAGGAAATAGGTAATAGAAAATAAGATTGGGTAACAACGAGCTAACCTTTTTAGAATATAATTTCTAGCATTGAAACGTTTTTTTTACATGAATTAAGCATTTAATAGAATCAAATCTTTAACCCATTTTTAAGGTATTAAGTAGCTA
>JAWWML010025765.1:0-14616 GCA_035047165.1 Ormyrus rosae
AAAGTGATACTTTGTGATTATTTTTTCTTTTTTCAGGAGTTAATATTTACCTGGAAAGTAAGAAATGGAATCACTTTGATCATGTTTAATGAAAGGTAAAGTTATTTGTATATTCACATTTGATATTATGAATCAGAAAATTAAAAAAATACAGCATTATTTATTTAATTGAAATTTCATTGAAATTTTTTTATTTTGACTCTAATGAATGTTCTATCACATTCTTGGATACTTCTAGAACACATTGATAAAATAAAAAAAAAATTGAGTTTTTTGATAATTTTTTACTGTAACCTGCCCTTAAAGTTTTTTCGATCTAGCTTAGTTTTTAAAATTTTCTTATCCTTTATTTAACATGGAACATCCCGTATATAGTATAACATAGTACAGTTATATTTTTATTATTATTATTTTATTATGATTGTTTTCATTTGTTGCAGCAATAACTAAAACATAGTTACATTTCTGTAAATATATATTATTAAATACAGAATGTTTTTTGTGACTTTACCCTACCCGTAAGAAATAATAATATCTATGCACTTTGGGACTAATTTTTAAAAATTAGATTAGCTATTAATTGGCATAGAATTAATCACAATTGGTTGCCATAGCAACGAATTGCGTTTGGTTGCTATGACAACCTTCTTATAGCCCACCAATCTTTAACCGTTGCCATGATAACAGTCTTAGTTCGTACAACGGCTACAACATTTGAAAATATTTTTATTATATAGACTATTGGTTGCTATAGCAACCGTCTTAGGGCAATGACAACCAATCGCTAATTGTTGCCATAGCAACTATCTTAATTCCTGAAGTGGCGAAAGCGGTAAAAAAATATTTTTATTATATAGAGACTATTGGTTGCTATGGCAACCGTCTTAGGAACAATCAATCTTTAATCGTTGTCATGGCACCAGCCTTAATTCATATAGTTGCTACAACACTGAAAATGCTTTTATATAGACTATTGATTGCTATGGCAACCACCTTATACCAATGGCAGCCAATCGCTAATCTTTGCCACGGCAACTGTCTTAATTCGTACAACGACGAAAGCGATGAAAATATTTTTATTATATAGAGAGACTATTGGTTGCTATGGCAACCGTCTTTTGTTGCCGTGGCTACCAATCGCTATTCGTTGCCATGGCAAGTCTTAATTCGTATAAGAACAACGGCGAAAATATTTTTATTGTATAGAAAGAGACTATTGGTTGCTATTGGGATTTGACATTTTGAATGTCGCCGCCAACCTTCGAAAGTAAAAATACTTTATGCTTGTGGCTATATCTATATATGTCTATATATCTATATTTACAATGCTAAGCGCAAGTTTATTGTCTTTGTTGCTGTATATATTGACCACGTCTCCATGTCAAATCCCAATAGCAACCGTCTTATGGCCATGGCAGCAGTCTTAATTCGTACAATGACGAAAGCGGGGAAAATATTTTTATTGTATTAAAAGGCGATTGTTCGAATATGGTCATGCCATAGCAACCAATCGTTAAACGTTGCCATGACAACTATCTTAATACCTGAAGAATATTTATTTTATATGTTATATGTCGTATGTTATATACAGGGTGTCACAAAAGTATGGAAACCCTTGAATAACTCGAAAGGAATTAATTTTAGAGTAAAATGTTAAATACAAGAGTGTTATAATTTTTCCCTAGCTTTCAGATGGTGGCCTTGGATTTGACCTTGACCATGACCTTGAAGATCATATCAAGGTCATATTTAATTTTTTAAATTGGAACCCCCATTTTTTACAGCGGATTTGGAAAAGCAGGAAATTCTACGTTCAACTATGATCTTGACCAAGTCCTTGACTACGATTTTGAAGGTTATTTCAAGGTCAAACTTGTTTTTCCAAATAGGAACCCTTATTTTTTATTACGGATTTTGAAAAAGCAGGAAATTTTTCGTTCAACTATGACCTTGGCCATGGCCTGGGCCTCGACCTTCAAGGTCAAACTTGTCTTTTCATATGGGAACCCCTATTTTATATTGTGGATTTGGAAAGAGGTGAAATTTTTCCTTCAAGTGTGACCTTATCCATAATCATGCTCTTGGCCGTGAACCAGGCTTTCAAGGCTATTTTAAAAAAATTTTTTCTAGAATTTTGAAAAATTATAGCCACTGTAGGATACTTAGCAATCCTAGTCGTGTTTTGGAAGATTCTTATTATTTTTTGAAAATCTTGTCTGCCATCTTGAATCCGCCATCTTGGATTACGAATTTTCATATACTTCTTTTAGATTTGTAATCAGCAACCCCAAAAATCTCCGCACACCAAATTTGGCGTAAATAGGTTAGTTTTTGAAAATCTTGCCCGTCACCCGTAATGTTCTCTAAAGGTTAATATGACTTTTATGGATAATTGAAAAACAGATACTTTTGCTGCTTTAACCTCTCTAACAGTCTTTCAGAATAGTAGAGTTTATTCGTAGATATTGTAATTTATTTGGCGCGGTTGCTGTTTTTCAATAATCCACTTTAGGTTATTCGAAAAACAGTTACATTCGCTGCTTTCAACTGTAACAGTCCTTTTCAGGGTAGTTAGTGGAGTTTTTTTTTGGGGAGGGGGGGGGCGGTTGAGGCGCAATTGCTGTTTCTTAATAGATTTTTTTCAGTAATTTTTTAAATCTGTTATTTTATTCCTTACTTTCACTATGGCTTCTCTAACAGAAAAATAGAGAGTGTCTTTATTAATGATGAGAGGTTGGGATGATAGATGTAGGACGTATAACGAAGTAGTGCAGTTATTTAATGAAACATTTCGAGAAGGCTTAATGGCATTAGCAAATCGACTGTCTCTAAAACTATCAGAAGGTTTGAAGAAACTGAAACTAATAAAAACCGTGCAAAATCTGGAAGGCCAAACGCAGAAACCTCACAAGAGCGGCAAATGGAAGTAGCCCAGTCTTTTGTCGAAGATCTGCATTTAACTGTTAAGAAGGCCTCTCAACAGGTTGAAATTAATCAAATGTTAATTTTTAGGAATTAAAAGATGATTAAATTTCCCCCTTACAAAATACACTTTCATCAAGAAATAAATGACGATGATTTTGACCGGCGAGTTGAATTTAGTGAGAACATGGTGAAAAGAATTGTTCAGAATCCTAATTTTCAGTCACTCATCATTTTTTCAGATAAAGCAACATTTCAACTTAACGGTGAAGTCAATCGCCACAATTGCAGATATTGGAGCAATGAAAATCCTCATTGACTACGAGAAAATCAGACGCAATACCCGCAAAAATTGAATGTTTGGACAGGTATTTTTAGGGATAGAATATTTGGATCTTTTTTCATTGACAGGAATTTAGATGAACCTAGACATCTGGAATTACTACAGGAGCGGTTCAGGAAATAGCTGGTGATGATTTTAATGAGATTTGGTATCAGCAAGATGGTGCACCTGCTCATTTTCGGGTGATTGTGAGAAACTACCTAGATATAGTATTTAATAATCGTTGGATAGGTCGGAGAGGAACTATTGAGTGGTCACTTAGGTCCCCTGATTTGATTCCACTTGACTTTCTTCTTTGGGGCTACATAAAAAATAAAGTTTACGCTACTAAAACACGAGATTTGGAAGACAAAAAATACTAAATGTTTGCGTTGATATTACACCTGATATGATAATGAGGGCGATAGAAAATCTTTATGTCCGTCTAGGAATGGGCCAAGATGTTGGTGGAGAACATTTTGAACGCAGGTTGTAAGCCTTGCCTTAACTGGTTGGGTCATCTCCTTGCCTCAACTGGCCGGGTTATCTCCTTGCCTTAACTGGCCGGGATCATTAGCTTTGCCTTAACTGTCCCGGATCGTCAGAATTGCCTTAACTGGCCAGGCTATCTCCTTACCTTAACTGGCCGAGATAGTTAGCTTTACCTTAACTGACCAGGATCATTAGCCTTGCCTTAACTAGCCGGGATCGTTGGCCTTGCCTTAATTGGCCGGGTCATCTCCTTGCGTTAACTGGGTGGGATCATTAGTCTTGCCTTAACTGGCCGGGATCATTAGCTTTGCCTTAACTGGTCGGGTCATCTGCTTGCCTGAACTGGCCGGTATCATTAGCTTTTCCTTAACTGGCTGCGCCATCTCGATGCATTAAGTAGCAGGGATCGCTAGGTGCCCTACAGCGGCTGGAATTATTCAAAATTCTTAAAAAAATCTTTTTAAAGTGACCTTGAAAGCCGGGTTCAAAGCCAAGAGCATGGTTATGGCTAAGGTCACACTGAAGGTAAAATTTCACCACTTTTCAAATCCACAATAAAAAAATAGGGATTCCCAATTGAAAAAACAAGTTTGACCCTGGAATGACCTTCAAGGTCGTGGCCCAGGACTTGGTCATGGTCATAGTTGAACGTAAAATTTCTTGCTCTTTCAAAATCCGTAATAAAAACTAGGGGTTTCCATTTTGAAAAACAAGTTTGACCTTGGAATGACCTTGAATGGAATGGAATAATCCCTATTTAGATCTACATGGGTATCCACATTATTTTAAATGGATTTTACGTGGATTCCCATATATTTTTAAATGGATTTCGCGCATTCCCTGAATTTTCAGCTGGACATTTACTTATTATTAACTGGGTTTACACGTGGGTTCCCATGCCATTACGCGGATTTTTGCGTAGATTTTTATGAAAAGGATGTAGGAGTTTCGCGTGGATTCTTACCCATTTGTAAATGGATTCCGCCCATTCTTACACGTGCTTCTTATCCGATTACATGGATTTAGTCTAGGTTTTAATCAATAGGATTCAGGATTTTTCGCGGATATTGGAAAATTTTTTACAAAATTTCTTAACATTACTCAATTGAATCTGAATTTTTTTCATTTATTTTGATAAATATTTTCGTAACTTATTTATTTATTTTTTTTTATTTAGTTATTTAATGTCGTGTTCCCCTTTCGGGCATTAGCGTCCGAGTTAACTATAGTTAGTAGGTTGGAACACGTATTTTTCTCTATCCCTTGGGCGAAAGTACGTATTTTCGCTGTTCGCTTAGGCTAGAAAAAGTAACACTTTTGCCCACTGCTGCAATTTTCGTTTTTTTTCTTTCTGCCGATCGGAGAAAGACTTTGTAACCTACAAAAAATAACGAAAATAACAGAAAAGAAAATAACGGTACATATGCAACAATTGTATTAAAAAACTCTTATGTTAAATATGAAATTTGCACTTTCAACAGCAATATTATAAATAATTTTTCCCTATGATGGCCAGTACTTCATCGACATCTTCACGAAAAGAAGTCAGTAGTTAATCGAAACTGCAATGACTTCTAAAGGAAAAGTATGCAATTTACTAACCAGGAGAGTCTCACTTGTTCGGGTCACGGATTTTATTCGAACTTTTGGATATGTTTTCTAATGTTAAAACATGAAGCCGCGTCCGTTCGGTTTAACGCTCGGTTTTTTAAAAGTTATGTGCTCTTTTTAGCAAAAATCTAACAGGGAGAGTATACGACATTTGGGTAATGGATTTTCCTGTAACTTTGGGATATGCTTTCTAATGTTAAAATATGAAGGAAACCGCGTCCGTTCGGCCAAACGCTCGATTTTTCAAAAATTAGATGCTCTTTTAGCGAAAATCTAAGAAAAATCGATTTTTGTTTAATCATTATATCTTCTCAACTATTAACGGCACAGCATTTTAACTCCCCGCATTTGAAAGGTGAGATCACACCCTATCGATTTAAAAAAAAGACATCAAAAAATCTTTATTTGTTGAAAAGTTATAGGTAAATAAAAATTTGCAATAAAAGAACCTAAAATTACGTCAATGAATTTTTGTGGATTTTTTTATGCTACTTTAATGGTCATTTTTTGTTGGGCCATAACTTCTGAACAAATGAATTTTTGGATGTCCGTTTTTTTAATCGATAGGATTTGATCTTACCTTTCAAATGCCGGGAGATAAAATACTTTACAATTAATAGTTGAACAGTCATATGTGATTGAACAAAAATCGATTTTTATTAGCTTTTCGCTAAAGGAGTTCATAACTTTTGAAAAATCGAGCGTTCGGTCGAACACACGAGGCGTCTTTCAAATTTTAACATTAGAAAACACGTCCCAAAGTTTGAACAAAATCTGTGACCCAAAGAAGTGAGACTCTCCTGGTAAGTAACATTTAGCGGTAAATCAGTGAAATCGAGTTGAATGTATGAAAAATGAACTTTTAATATGGTTACATATTTTTTTTCTCAAAAAACTTATATACTTTATAGTAACACATTAAATAGGAAAATTTAAATTTAATAGAAAATAAAAATTAACGTAAAAACTGGCACGTTATTACTTTTAATAGTACTTTTCAACACGGGTGCCGAAACATCATGCCAAAGTCGTGATTTTGAGATGAGAATGGTATAAAATAAATAAATTATTAGTTTTATAAAAATAGAGACTATAAATTAAATGATTAGTCAATAAATTTATGTTTATTTAATTTTCTCTCTCTTTTTTCTCTATCTCTCTTTCTTTTTACTTAAATATATATAAACTCGCTACCCTCGTGCTGCAACGTACGTTCGCCCAGGGATAGAGAAAAACATTATTTCTTACACGGGAGTAAAATGGAACTGCCGCACGAACGTGATATGACGCCCGAGGCTTCGCCGAGGAAAGTACCATTTTCCCCCTTTTTAAGAAAATCTACTATTTACTTTTTTGTTTTTTCTGTAGGGTGACGAGTTCGATTCCTGCCAACGAAAATTCAGCAAACATTTTTTGAAATGTTTTCAAAAATTTCGGACTGAAGGGTGGATTCGAACTCAAGCCCTCGAGCAGCCTTGTCTTGGGAAGTTGAGTTCGGGGTTTATCGTAAGATAAGCAAACCGATGCCTTAACCGCCTGAGCTAAGACGGCTCTTGATAACTTCTCATGAATACAAATACATGTTTGACAACGCAGAAATATATCTTTCATATCTTATTTTGATATAAACGCATATTCGTTCAGTATTGGCTGTTAAAATAATATTCAAATCCTTTTCAATATTAACAATTTTCTTAATATTAGTACAAACATTAGTACAAACATTCTGTATTATTTATATTATCAACAATGAATTTCACTATTTGTATAAAATCACCATTAATAATAGGTAGATTTTCAGCTGAAAATCAAGGAAAAGCGTGAAATCCATTTAAAAAAGGGTAGGAATCCACGCGAAACTCCTACAAACTCTTCAACAAAATCTACGCAAATCCACGTAATGGGGTGGGAACCCACGTATAATTCCATTTAATAATAGATAGATATCCAGCTGATAATCCAGGGAATGCACGAAATCCATTAAAAATGCATAGGAATCCACGTAAAATCCATTTAAAAATATATAGGAATCCATCTAAAATTCATTTAAAATAATGTGAATACCCATGTGGATTTGAATAGGTATCTAGCTAAAAAATCTTCTCAAATCTACGTGGAATTCACGTGAATCCACCCGGATCCAGCTAGGAAATCCAGCTAGGTTTCCCAGCTGGATATTTTTGTCCGGATTGTATAGTACACTCTTTAATTTCGTGCATAACTAAGAAGTAAGGGTCATCTACTTTTTCCGCCTCCAAAAAGTAAACATTATAAAAATCTACGGGTAAAAATCGAATGAATAATAAACACGTGTAACTCTTTAAAAATTCGTATTAAAATAAAAATCAACAAAAATATTATCAACCGAGCGACGTTAGGAGCGAGGTAAATTTTGCTAGTATATATAATTAGAATGTAAGCTTTACAAATTTTATAAGTTTATGTAAAGTATTTCATGTTATCAAATTAAACAATATTCAATTTCGGAATAAAGATGTAATATTATAGAACATTAAGTTTTATGTTTTAAAACTTACAGTTTCTTATTTATTAGAATATAAATATATGATTTTGTCAAAATGTATAAAATAAATATACAAATCTTATTTTAAAGGTTATCATTATTGAATATTATTTTTTTTTCAGACCTCTTTTTGCTTAAATTGGAGGTTGCAAATTTACTAGTACCAAGCATATGTGTAATATGTCATTTATGTGTACAAATCTTCAGGAATCTTGTCTAACAACCTGTAAATCTTCAATGTTGCATGATCCTTTCTACATAAATTATCATTTTTGTAACACTGTATATTTGTTCTGTTTCTTGACTTGTAAATTCAGTCTTTTTTTTGTAAAAATGGAGGCGTTACAACCAATACTTTTCTGCCCCCTTGATCTACCCTTGAGAAAATATTAGGAAAACTTTTATCAGCTAGTACAGTATCATCATCTTCTAATAAGTTTAGTAGACCAAATTCAATGGTAATTTTTTTAATACGTGCGTGGAAATAGCCCTTTTTCGTCTCTGCTTTCTGTGCTCAAAATGCGAAATCCCTCACTCGTGCGAGAAATCGTCCACTTTCCCGCACTAGTGCGGGAATGGCTACGTTATGCATTACTACTACGTTAGCACGCACTCGCGTTCGGCTCCTGCGCTCGCTCCGCCTCCTGTCGTAAACAAAACACTCTCGAAATAATCTATTTTCTGCACTTGTTGCACAATATACTATTATTTTTTTATTTTATTTAACGTCGACTTTTACGCTACCTTGCGGCTTACCAAATCGCGACAGGACAAACAACTTATAAAGGTGACTTCCGAACCACCTGAGTTTTGATGTTATTAGACACTAGCAGTGATGTCCCAATGTCAGTTTTTCTTGCTGGATCGAACCAGAGACTTTCTCTACGAACTGAGCGATCGCTGCTCTCCACAATATACTATTGTGTATCATTCTTTCTCCTCCCGGATACTTTTGACTTAAAATTGATAAAACCCGATGGGGTCATTCATATTAATACTTTAGCCGTAAAACCTTTCTTGTAATGCAAATAGCAATAAACACGGTTATCAACTGCTGGAATTAAAATTTTTTTTTTAGATATAAATTTCAATTTTAAACTCTGGGCAGTCTATGATAACCCGCATATGAGAACAAGCTGTGTAAAAACACTGTGGCATCGTTGCTTCAATAAGGTCCTTAGTAGGCCAAAATATTAAATTTAATGTAGCACTAAAAATCTGCTCCAAAACAGACAAAAAAATTCTTATATCGTTATTATCCGATGGATGAATTCTGTTCAATAAAAATTTAAAATTACTTAGGGATACACCAGCAGATCCGACATTTGTTCATCATTTTTAATTGATGCATAACCGACAAAGTAATTAATTTTTACTGCTCTGTCTTCTTCATTATAAGGTCCAACAGCTTGGTCTTAAAAAATTTTAACCGGAGTTACACATCCTTTATTCTTGAACGTTTTATTACCATAATTAAAACTCAATTTAGTATCAGAGATATCCGTTTGAATTGCAGTATCACAGACTTCACCTCCAGCATACATGCAAATATTGCATGTAAAAGTATTGTCAGAATAAATACAATTACTGGAAATATTCACTTGACACTCTTGATCCATTTGTATGATTTCATGTTTGCATACTTCTATACGATTTGAATCTTCATATTAGCAGCTGAATCAATATTTTCACTAGATTTAAATAGTGTTCTTCTTCCCATAAAACGTTTATGCCTGTAATAATAACATTAAGATATAACACATGCTGAAGAATTAGAGTTCATAATGCAATATTCAAATCATCATATTAAAAAATACTAAATAAATTTTATATAACATACTATATTTTAATTTAATATTTTTCATCCTCACCTGCTTTAAACTCTTGAATGATCCAATATAACTTGGACTCCGCTGATTTTCTGACATTTTATTACCAATACAATGACTGCTGCATATTTTTTCATAATTTTTAGGAACCCGTGGTGCTCATCAGAATTATAAAATCAATAACAAATAAAATAAATTTTCTAACTGCCACTTTCTATATACTTTGATAAGTAGGGTTCTGTTTTACTTACTTCAATTTATTTACCGCAGCTATCCATTGATTTTTATTTAATTTATAAAATTTAAATGCACTATTTATAATTGTATTTTTTTGCAATTAACCGCGCAAGAATAATTACGACCTATTTTATTAGTTACTTACTATGTATTCTGCATAGAAAGTTACCACCCGAGTTTCGTAAATTTTCCATTTAGCGTGCTAAGATTGTTTCTAAAATCCCTTTCACTCAGCTGATCACAGTGAATAGCAAGTGATATATAACGTACATATGAGCAACCAATAGGAATAGTTCTTTTTACGTTCATCGAGCAATCGGACGGCTTCTTTACGTGCGTTCCTATATTTGTTGTATATAACGTATGTAGTTTTCTATAGCTGCTGTTGGCATTTGATGCCCGATGGTAATTTTGCACGATTTAAAAATTACGTTCAGAAAACGCTAGAATATTTAGAAATCCCACGTCAAAATTGTAAAAAATTTCTTGACAGCTGTGAAATTGAAGATATGACATTGAGACATACGAAGACAAGATTATTTAAGCGATAAAAGGCAAGATATACTTTATTAAAAATAATAATTTGGAGTTACGCATGCAAAGTTTACATACGCATGGCTTTTAAAAATATTTTGAATTTTTTATATTAAAATAGGATAAAATAAAAAGATTTTTTTTATTATTCTAACCTATACACATGAAATATTTAACTTCAATATTTATTAATATTGACATCAAATATAAAATAAATTATTCCTTTTATAACGTTAAGCTAAGTGAAAATTCAGTGTTAATAATGTGTTACGTAGATTTTCATGTTTTGATTAATACTTTCAACTGTTTGCATTGCAAAAGATGTTCTCATAAAGAGCGTATTAATGAAACTAAACTTTTGTTCTTGTGTCTGGGCTTTGAAAGGTTAACATCTAATATCCATTTACGTAAATTAGAACATAATTATGTGATATTTTGCAGGCTTTTAAATAAAATGTAACTGTAAATTCAAATGTAAATAGCATACAAATATCAGTAAATCTATTTTTAAAATAGTGCTTTTCGATACAAGGGAAAAAACGTTGATTCTCGAAAAAGGGTGATAATCACCCTCGCCCGAGAATCATAAGTCTCACACTCGAACAATATTTTTCGATAAAACGATTTTAAGACATTCAAAAATGTGTAAAATTAAATCGATTTTACGCAAAAGTGTATCGAAAAATTTCATTTACAATTGTACAATTAAACGAACTTACCTGTAAGTGAAGTTCGATTGAGATTGTATGAAACGCCTCTTCCGAAATGATCAATTGGTAGTACTCCCGCTTCGCGCCAGAATCCACCAGAATTACCACACTTTTAAAGCAAAAACTGAACCTGCGGAACGCCTAGCGCCGCCACCGTGGCTCTTTCGCACCCACGCTGCTCGCCAATCCTCATTATTTTAAAGTGTTGCCGTTCTAAATTTGGGAAATCTATAACAATTTATAGATAGGGAATGCAAGGGAGGGATTGATCATTTCGGAAGAGGCGTTTCATACAATCTCAATCGAACTTTACTTACAGGTAAGTTGGTTCAATTGTACAATTGTATTTCAACGCCTCTTCCTCATGATCAATTGGTAGATGTTTAAAGTTCAAACGGCAACTTATAAGGTAGAAAAGTCTGCATGAGATTAAGTATTATGTATTCTTAATCTATCTCATTATAGAATATAAATTAGCCTCCTTCTATTAAAAACAGATCTAGTAATTAGTACTAAACTAATAACAGATCTAGTAATTAGTAATAATACAATAAAAGTGTCATTATCGTACACTTTATGTATATTTTGTGCCATTTAGGCAATCTGACAAATTGTTATTCTTTGTGGACCTTGTCATTAAAGCAAGGTCTAACAGATAACTTTATGCTTATTGGTGTCCTTCAATATACTAAAATTATTGGTAACCAAATTACATAAAATAAATGTCTTCATTAAAAAATACATTCCTCTGAATACCTATTCGCAAAAATCGCTATGAATACTGTTAAACAGTCCATTTCATTTTCTTGTACAGAAAATCTTCGCTAGACTTTTAATAATTATTTTTTTTTTTTTTTAAATAATTCTATTTATCTTCTTTAGTGATTAGAATAATCTTTAGAATGTAAAAAACTTTCTATTAAACACTTTTGTTAAGCATAAATATTTCAGACATTTGTAATATATATAAATCTTTAATCCTTACTTATCGCAAACTAAACCATGTGATAATAACTACGTCGAAAAATTATTACATGGATTATTTAATAATTGAGTTAATTATTATATGGGTTATATAATAATTGGACTAATATCCAGTAAATGTGTGAAATCCATATAAACATAAAAATTATGATAAGAAAATTTCCAAAGATATAACTTTGATACCTCGCACAATCAACGGTTAAGCCAAGAAAGACATTATTATTTTTATGACATTTGTAGAGAGCGAATGCTTCATATTTGAATCTATATTAACATGTCTGAGTTTAAAGGAAATTATCCTTGTTTTTTCGATCCGACAATCAGAACACGTTAGATTTACGTATCACTAAATCAAAATAAAGAGGCCGAAATCACTATGATCACGAGTTTGGCTGCGGAACTAGATTCAGCCTTCTTCCGTCTAGCCTAATTATTATTTACATTGTTTATACTATTAGTTCATATCAAAAAGGTGTATCAACGATCCGTAGTAAGCATCCTTTAAGCCGGTGTTCCCGAGGAGAATGTGCCCAACTTTAAAGCCATCTTCTTTCGACAGCTAAATTAAAATTGTAAAATTTTCTTGAGTTTGCTTCTTGTTCGAGCTAAATTCATAAAATGAATATTTGATCGGAAAAGAATCGAAAAAGAAATAGCTCGGTAAAACGCACGTTTCCGTATTCATTAAAGACATTTTAGAAATTCTGAACACTTAGAATTTTCCCTGTCAATATTTTGTGAATCTCTGTGATCAAAAATATATAGTAAATTATTTGTAATAGCATATAATTTTCCTATTAATAAAGTCAGACTCCAAATTCCATCCAAATTCAAATTATTACATAAAATGAAACACAATTGTCATTCTTCAAATAGAAAATGCAATTTTGATTATAATTTCTTGAAGAATCCTCTTATTTCTGTAAGACTTGTTTCTACGAATACATCAATGTAGGTATCTTGATTTCTAGGTTAGTACCATCCACTTACTATCGTGGCTACAACCAAGAATCGTAAAAACATAATAACAATTATGTGATCTTACCAAATGGAAACTTAATGAAATAATATTAGTTGATCACGTATATAACTGTAATTAAAACTTGCATGTCTATTAGGGTAGTGCCTAATTAGCAATAATCTGAATCTAACCAGAAAAATGCATAAGATTAATAAAAATTACTATTCTCTAGCAGGCTAAAGCTTCGCACGAAATATTGAAATTCAATCCAGTATGATAACCACAATCAAAACATAGAATTTTTTGATCAGATTAGGCTTGACAATAAATTCATTAATTGTCAGTAACCGGAAAACTCCGTTATAAGTTATATCTCTGTATAAGTTTCATTATCGTCTTGATCCAGGACATTTCAGATGTTAAACACAATTTTTTAGGACATTTGCATTCTTCCAGAACAGTCGTGGATGCCCCATATGTTTAACGTATGGGTTTCAGAACACACACTGAATAGATTATTTCTTTAGTACAGAGTCCTGGAACTGAACGTTATTTCTACTTGTATATATATTTATATACTTTTTAACAGGTTAGGGCCTGATTAAGTATTTCCTCAATTTTTAATAATCTCTTATAACAATTAAAAAAAACTATTTTTTGATCAATCATGATCAATCAAGTTATAATAATTTATGTAAATACAATCAAGTCTTAAAACTGTCTCAATTATGATAAGGAATTGTATTTCTTGGTCAGGATAAATCTGTTAACAAACTATTAAAATTCAATAGTTTTACATAACAAGTTAAACCTTTATATTAATTCTTCATTCGGTTAGAACCTTAATGTAAATTTACACAAGAGTGAAATCTGTATCCTTTGATCAGGTTTTACTTTACGAGCCTGATCAGAATTTACTTAATTTAAATCAATTTTTACGTAAATCGTTAAAGGACTGCTCTCTTTAACGAGCCTGTCAAAATTTTATATAAATCACATTTTTGCATAAACATTAGAAAAAACTGAATTCCTAGATTCGATTAGAACCTGATAAGTAATTATTTATCTTAAATCCATTTTTACCTAAACAGTTAACAACATGTATTCCTTGATCAGGTTAGAATCTGTTAAGAATTTATATAAATCATTGTATCTTTTTCCCAGATTTTAGACTGGTTTTATAATTGGGCATTTATTTCCGTTCGATAAATAAATAAATCAAATTTTGATAAACAATTCAAAACTTCAGTCGCTGAACAGGCTAAAATTAATGCTAATGCTTATAAACAGATAAAATCTGTTTTCCTTGACCAGGCCAGAACCTGACAAAAGTATTTAAATTAACTGCAAATTTTAAATAAACAGTTAAAAAACTATACGGGACAGACCCTGTCAAGAAATTATGTACATTTATATATATATATATATATATATACTAGGGGGGGTACCCCCCTGCTCGCTCCGCTCGTCAACCCCCCAAGTTTGGGTAT
>JAWWML010025776.1:0-14614 GCA_035047165.1 Ormyrus rosae
GCATAACGCTTACAACTATATAATATAGTAAGATATATATATATATATACCTTTAAATTTAAACTTTTATTTAAACTTCATTTACAGCTGCCTACAGCTGAATAACAAAAATATGAATAATAAAACAAGAATATTGTATAAATTAAAAAAGTATTCCATTTTTCTTATGCAAATTTTTCTTTTAATGCATATAATATCTAAACATGTATTGCAACGAAATATTTTATTATGAGAAAGTAGATATTCTTTATCTAAAACGAAAAGTTTATTCGATAAAAAAATACCAATTTTCATGCAAGATTGTTTCTATTTATGTGAATAGTATTTTTAATTTATAATAAAGATTTCCGCTTATATAATATATTCTTTTTCAGTCTATAAATGTTTCTGCTTAGGCTATTAGATCTTAATAAAATTATATCATATTTTTTTAAAGAAATACTTGTTTGGTGAGAGGAATTTACATAATTTAAAAAAATTTTGTATTTTCAAAAATATCATCAAAAGAATTTATAAATTATTAAGCGGATTGTTTATTAAGAATTTTCCATTATACAATAATAAGAAACAAGTATAATACTAGATATTTGCATATAAATTATCCTTATACTTTCTAATATGCTATATTTTTATTAATTTATTTATTCATGAAAGATAAATTTAATATTTTTTTGCTTGTTTATATATAATTGCATCTATCAATTAACATCCAGTATATCAATCTTATTATATATAAATAAGATAATTTAAAACTTTATCTTATTAAATAATATATATATATAATCTTATTGAATAATTTAATGTATAGTTGACAATTATATACTGTTGTTAAACCATATGTAGTTAAATTACAATTTTTTATGATTACTCTAATATTTATACCAACAGAAATATTCTTAAAATATATTTTACTATAACTTTCGGCAATATTTAGGTTGAACTATAATAATTAATTACAGTTTCACTGCAGTTAATACTGCAGTAACTGCATTTACTTTTATCTTTTTGCTTTATATTTTATTTTTATTTGAAACGAATCTTATCAGATAAATACGCGTTACTAGTCACTGCAGAAAGGAAGCGAAAAATGTTTAATTCATCTTTAATTTAATATTATAATAATTTTAAAAACTTTTAGTTAAATCTACGATAATTAGAACCATATATTTCATTAAAATTTTTTTTTATTCTGTTAAGTAATAATCTTGTAAAAGTAATTCTAAATTTGCAGGTTAAAGAATGTAGTGAAAGTTAAGAGTTTAAGATCGAATCATGAGAGTAGGGAGACGCGCGCAGAATGTCAGGCAGGTTGGTAAGCTGACATACAAGTAAAGCTTCACGCGATCAAAAGGTTCTTACTGTTTATCTATTGAAGTATTTGTTTATGTAAATAATTTTTTATAAAAGCATAGATAGTTAAGTTACAATTTAATTTTTAAACAAATACGGAATTTTTATACACGCATATATATACAACAAATCTGTGATTTAAAAATCACATTATTATACATAGTATTACTTGAATACAAATGAAATACTTTATAATGAATAAAGTAAATTGATTAAAGTATTTAAAACAAATTAAAAAATTTGTAATAGAAAACATTTGATGTAACAAATCTTGTGTTTTTAAACTATAATTAATATTAAAAGTGCTATTGTAAATAACATGAAATTAATAATTAGTACACTTTTTTGAAATATTTAATATAAATACTAGTCAATAACAAAATAACTCAATAAACTTAAAACAGCAGTTTTTTTTAAATAAAGAAACCTTTAATCCGATAAACTGAAGGTTGCTAAAAATAATTCTTTCAAAAGTGTTTACAATAAAAGAAATAATTATAAAATTATATTCGTATAACATATATACGAAATTATATTCATATAATATATATACAAAATTGTATAATATTTTGATAACGTAGCCATTTTGGTGGCTGTTCTTAGCTGCAGAAAGAAGCGAAAGATAAAACACCAAACTAACAGAAACAAGAGAATAGATCCAGCGCAACTACCTAAACAAAACGAAAAACAATGCTTTACTATTAACTACAGACGTGCCGCAATACACAGCGATGAAGTTCGAGAGGGGGACTAACCCCCTCTCGTAACACTTTTGAAGCATCAAAATTTCTCGCATAGAGTTTATTGAAAAATGGGGGCTAACCCCTGTCCTCAAACCGAGGCAGGACTTACGCCCCCACCGAAATGGTGCAGAAGATCATGGAGATTTGAGGTGCAATGCTGTTTTATAATTAATATATTTTTTATAATGAATAAAAGTCTGTTACTTATATTTAAATATTATATTCAATGAATGTAAATATGAAATTAATTAGATGATTTCGTTTTTTAGTTTTATTTTTAGATTTAGTTTTAATTTTTAACTGAATATAAACTTTTACAATTTCTCAGCCAACTTTATTTCATAGATTTTTAATTTTTTAATTATTTATATATTTATTTATTTATTTATTTATTAATCCAGAGTTACACAATTTATATAACATACAGTCCGCTACAGAATGAGTATATAATATACAAGTATGTCCTTAGACTAAGCGCTGTATCCTGCAGAGGAAAACGATATTTCCTGTTCGCAGGTCCGGATTTAAAAACTGGCGACTAAACTATGCATGATACATAGGAAGTCAGTTACATAGGTCGCCAGTCACGAATAAATATAAAATAATAATATAATATAATTAAAAACTTAAAACTAAAAATAATAAAAATTGAAATTGTTAAGAGTGATATAATATGATAACATGCTATAAACATTTTGAACAATATCTAACCAAAATATATTACCAATATCTAACTAACATTTACCTTGCCTTCGCAAATCTCTCAGGAGATACATTTTTATCTACAGCATAGATTATTTTTTCATGGCTGTTCAGTCTCGCTGGACATGTGAGTCCCACAGCACATGTTACTCTATAATGGGGAAACATTCTTTCATGTTCTTTTGCAGAATCGCATTTACAGTTCGATGTAAATACGATATCATCTACAAACCACAAGGTCTTTGTGTTTGGGTTGATTTTTTAAAGGATACATTGAATTCGTAAAAATTTGTTTTCCTCTGATACCTCGATCAAAATAAAAAATAGCTTTGTTTGATCCTAGATAGTTTATATCTCCATAGGACATGCGTATTTTATTGAGTTGTTGAATCTGTTTACCCAGAGCTACCATTACTTTAGCCTTCTTGTTGTTATTTTCTGCCATATTGTCGATTTCATTAAATATCGTTTCAATCGGTAAATATCTTTCATTAATTTTCTTGTTTGTTATTTCCGGGTCAATAGATTCTCTTATGAAATGGATATGTTTGGTACCAGTATGGTATTAATTAAAAACAATTTTCTAAAGTTATTTTCAAAATTTTAACTTTTAATAATAGTGCGTAATTGAAAATTATATAGATATTATATATAGTTTTTAAAATTATTTTAAATTTATGTTATAATAACATTTTTTATACATGGTAGAAAACTGCGACGTATATAGATATAATGTTATTAATATTGGTAAAGATAAAAGTAAACAAAAACATATTGATTCATGTGATCGTTTTTTTACAGTAACAGTACAGTAAAGTTCTTACATAAATTATATTATTTAAATTACTGTTTGCATTCTAATTAAACTATTGCAAAAAAAAATTGTGATTTTTATAATATTCACTAATGTACTTTGGAGCATTCTTATTAAAAACATCAGATGACGAATACGATAATAAATCAGATGAGGATTTCACATGATTTCTCATCTGATAAAACAGCTGAGTTATCATCCGATTAGTTACCTAATTTAAAAGAATTAAACTTATAAAAAAAATGTTTGAGAGTCAATTTTATGAGTAAATGACGAATAAATAATAAATTCATTAAATTAAGCGCATTCACATTTTCTCCGGTTCTCCGGTTCTCCGGTCCTCCAGGGTGCTAGTTTTTCGGGATGCTTATAATTTTTCGTTTGGTGTTTAAAATTTTTCGTGGTGTTTTAATTTTTTATGTTGTTTTAATTTTTTATGGTATTTTCAATTTGAATGGTGTTTTTATATTTTTTTATGTTGTTTTCGTTTTTTACGGTGCTTTCAATTTTATGATTTTTTAAAAATTGTTTATGGTATTAATATTTGATTTTGAAAGTAGCGATTTATGCTCGCGTACTGCGCTGGTTGAATAGTTGGAGTTAAATGAAATGAAGACATAGCTGTGCTTTAATTGATAACAAAACTCATATTTTATTGAGTGCTTTTCTTACGTGGTTGTATCTCTTAAATCTAGTTCGAAGAATTGAGTCGTAGTCATGCGTGATATGAAATTTGGACGGCCAGTCGGCGAGAGAGAGCTTCTCTAGCGAAAGCAGTTCAGTCGCTTATACCGCAGCCAATACAATTACAGTTTCTAGTTTCTAATATAATTCGTAACATACCGCCCACCTTTGTCGGGTCGGCGAATGATTAATTCGCGGCAGAATGAATACTAAGCTATTGCCTGATCTTTAACAGGGAGAAAGACTAGCTTTACAATAGGGCGCCGCAGGGTCCCTGTACTGATTGCGACAGTCACTACATGCACCATACCGTCCTCTCCCGGGTGTAGAGTTACGGTTTTAACTAACGGCCATTTGCCTGGTGGACTGAGCTCGTTGCGCACGAACACTAAATCTTCTATCTTTGGGGAAGGCTTCGGATTTAGCCATTTATTTCGTTTCTGAAGAGCTGTTAAGTACTCGCTCTGCCAACAAGTGCAGAAATGCTGGACTACTTGGACCAGAAGCTGCCAGCGTTTGCCTACTGGGATGTTGAAAATTGATGTCAAGTTCAGGAACAACCAAGTAAGAGGCCCGTTGGATGAGGAAGTGCGCTGCAGTAAAAAAATTCAGATCTGAAGGATCCTCTGAAAGACCTATTAACGGCCTAGAATTTAGGTACGTTTCCATCCTACACAGTAGCTTCGATAACTCGGAGAAAGTAAGCACCTGGTTACCTATCACTTTGAGCAAATTATGCTTTAGAAATTTTACCGCTGCCTCCCAAAGGCCTCCAAAATGCGGTGCAATTGGGGGGTTGAAGTGCCAAGTAGTATCTTCATTTGCGAGTTGAATTGAAGCTAGGTATTGAAAATCGGGCTTGTCATGCAGCATTACTTTGAGTTGTGTATCCGCGCCAATTGTTTTTTTAAACCGTTTTTTATTGGTGCAAAGGAATGTTTAAGATACCAATATAGCATTTTTTGTTAAAATATAAGAATTTTTTTTATGTCATTCATTAATTAATAAATTTTATTATATTCATGTTTGACCACAGAATAATTTTGATATTTCTAATTTTTATGTATCCTAGGAGTCTTTACCACAAAAATATCTAATTTAACGTGCTTTTATATTAGTTCAATAAACTAATTGCGGAAAAAAATTGCAATTTTATGTTTTTTTTCTGTCATATATATAAATTTAGTGGTCATACCCGCTCGTGCCCGCCTTTAGTAACGCATCTTTCTTTCGAGAAACATTCAAACTTTCATTTAATGGAAATTTCAGCTGCAAATATTTGCAACCCTTTAAGTAATCTAATAAAAACGACGTATTTCTAATGAAAAAAAAATTATTTTAAATTAAATAATTAATCTTAAAATTATTATTATTGTTCGATATTATTCGTATAGTATTTTATTGAAATTTGCAGTTAAGAAGTAAGAAAATAGTTTAGAAAACTAGATGAATTATATATGATTTTTTATGAATCAATTTTTAAAAATATCATAATTGAATTAAATATTCCATCTCTTTTTACTTCTTTTATTCTTAAAAATTGATTCGTACATAAAATGTTAAAAATTAATATAGTTTTCTGATTACATTTAACAATCAAGATTCGAATCCAATTGGTCAGGCGCCTGTAGATTTCAAATAAGGAGCCGCTGCACATGCGTAGTACTGCTGTTTGTATTTGTTAGGTTAAAGTTGGCAACACTGTATTTCTGTATAAACGATCCACAGCTTTTAGAAAAAAAAACTAATGCTTTAAAAGTACACTTAAAGTTCGCGAAGTATATATTACGCTTCATTTGGTTAAAGTGACGCCAATTAAAAAATTAGAACTGCATAATACTTTACGAGCTCAAAAAGGTTTACGAAAAGAGGAGCAAAGGAATTCTTTAATTGACTATGTATCAAGGAACCTGAATTGTTTAAATCAATTAGAACATCTAAAAACTTCACTTCATAATCACTTTTTTAGGAAGTATTTTATAAAATGGAAAGAATGTCATAAAAATAATAATCATTTTATTTTGAAAAATGACAAGTGGCTCGAAGTTCTGGCTTCTTTATTAGTGTATTTATTTTTATAATTTTTTCTATTTCTTGTATAGAAATTATGTTTAAAATGTATAAATATGCATTTAAATAAATTATAAATTATATGTTTAATTTCGACCAACTTTTCGACGAAACGGACCACTGCGCGGCATAATCTATGTCCGTTTTCTCAAAGGGGCTAGCTGGACGAACTCTGGCCTCGGACAGGTCACCCATTAGCTGAGTAGGCATTTTAACTGAGTACTTCAGACCGACCACGTACGATCCATACCGCTGTCTCAATGTGGCTAAAGTCAGTTACCTTCTACCATGTAGCGTGCACAAATGCGGTTGTCGTATGAACGGGGTAGTGAGAGTATATGAGCGAGGCAGTATCGTAGGATTTTTAGTATGACTATCAGTCAGAGAATTAACGAGTCTACTGTTCACCTTAATAACATGATTTTGTGTCGCCGGATTTAATGCAGCAAGAGGGTTTTTGTTGCTTAGCCGTTTATCGGCTAGGATTAGTGAATATTCATCAGCAAATAATGTTCTTTGAACCAAATAGCAACATAAAAATTGTGCCTCTGCGATTTCAGCAGAGCTGATAAAGGTATCTATATAATTTATTCTTCTGTTGAGGAAAGACAGATGAAGAATTTTATATTCGCGATTTTTATTCGACCTTAAATTAATAATAATCCTAATAATAAATCTCAAACAATATGATGTGACTTTTGGAACTTTGTTTAGCGTTGAATATTTATTTATTGGAGGCCAGATATACATTGAGACATCTGTATCGATCTGACCGGTAGCGTTACGCGTAACTTTACAAAAATTCGCTATGGTCACGCTACTCGCGGCAAAGTTCAGCTCATCTTATTTCTTTGACCAACCTTCTGTTTCCTCAATTAGAAAGGCTGGGCTTTTCCACCAAAGTTTATCGGACTGGAGCTTAGAGGACTTGATTCCTCGTAACACAACATCCGCAGGGTTGTCCAAGGATGAATCTCAGAGAATCTATTCGCAATAAATACATTCCAGTACGAAGTATGGTCTCTCAGTCAGAACAGAACGTCGGTCCAAAGATGAACATCGAAAATATCAAGCCTAGTGGAGTCAAGAAATTGCTTAGCGAGACGCGTGAGAATTAAGGAGACACATAATTCGAGTCTAGGAATACTTAAAGTTTTTACAGGTGCTACTTTGGACTTCGCGACCTGTAGTGAGGTTGAGATGATTGATTCTTGTGAAAGTCCATCCACTTTAGTTTGTGGTGTGAAACCTGTCCATCGTGAAATTCTGATGCTATTGATGGAGGAAAGATCTTCTATCCAACGCGTCTATTTTTCTGTTACATCATTAGGCAACGGTTCGCCCACTTAATTTTTGGAGCCAAAACGATTGCAGCTATATTTTTGCTACTATAGTAGCTGGGGAGATCCAACCGAGCGGATGAAAGATGTGCGCAATCCGAGAAAGCACGCTTCTTTCTCTTACCGGTGTTGGTATTGTTTCATCTTGCAGATGAAAACAGAACGTATTAACTCCTGTTAATATGTTGTCAGAGTACATCTCTTTCTTGACTACATCAGCAGCTACTGGATGTTCCTGCTCGTGATCAATCGCCATTTTTAAAAGAACGCGAATTGCCAAATAGGAAGAGCATATTTAACCGTGTGTGACGGTATTAAGCAGATACATCCTAATCTCATTTGATGAGTTTGAGCGCCAGAGAATCGTTTGGAATTTGCTATCTCGCTCATCGACTCTTATCTGCCTGAATATTTTCTCTATGTCCGCTGATAGAGCGATTTTATAATTTCTTATTGAGCAAACAAAGTCTATTGGATGTATTAGTAGATTAGGGTCACTATACAATAGATTGTTTAGTGATTCGCCTGTGCGAAATTTACTTGAGCCGTTGAATACAGTTCTCAGTTTGGTCGTGGAACTTGCTTCTTTCCACACACCATCGTGTGGTAGAAAGAAATTATCTGAAGCAGACGGAGGTTTGTTTCCTATAAAGACTATCATATGCGCTAAATTTATATATTGCTTTATGAATTTGCCGTACTGTATTTCGAGTCTCTTATCCTTTCTGAAGTTCATTTCGAGGGGTTTCAATGCGTTTAGCACACGTGGGTATGAATTTTCTATATCTGCTTTGTTTGCATTTTCGGCGTTTTTCCATGGTAGTCTTACGACGTAGCGATCATTTTGTCTCTATAGGTGGTATTTACGAAGGGATCCTCATAGGCTTTTCCCTCGGTTGTGTAAGAATTCTTCACAGTAGGTATTTCTTCCGCCCGCCAAAATTCTTGTAATAAGCTTAGCAGTTGGGTGTTTGCGTCTCCCCCATTACTGGAGATATCCATATTCATGCATTCAACAGAAGTACAATTGTGAACTGACAAATTTATCATTTGTGCGGAAAAGCCTGAACTGTTTCCCGAACATTTGCCTGTAAGAAGCCAACCGAGTTTGGAGCTCTGAGCCGTGGGCTGATGAGCAGTACCTCTGACAATCTTATCTTCTATTATATCTGTGTAGGCGTCTGCTCTTAGCAGAGTGTTCTATAGGTAGCTAGGGTCCGCTAATCGCAGCCCTTTAAAATAATTGAAAGATTCTTCAGAACGAACCAGCGATGATTTGTACGATGATAATTTTGGCAGAATTAACGCTGTTGTTTTGAAGCAAAAAAAATTCAAAATGAGAAGTTAGCTTGATATGCGCTAGTCTGGTAGCTAATAGTGCATCCTTTTCACCTGCTGGGAGAATACGAATAGGAGTATTGCTTTGTGGTAGAGCTAGCTGATTACACAGATTCTGTGTCACTAATGTGACTTGACTGCAAGGGTCGTCAAGTCCCTTGAAAGGCATTCGTTCGTTGCCTGCGTAGTGTGTGTAGCTGGGGCAGTTTAGTTATTGACTACTACGTTTGCGCGGCTAAGATCCTGAGAGGGTTAATAATTACCTGCTTGAGTTAAAGCAGCGTTGAACGTTGTCTCTGCATGAGGAGTATCGGCGTGTAATAGCATGTGGCACCTTGCCTTGCAATAAAGCAATTATAGTGAGATTTGCAGCGATTTTTGTGTGACCGCTACCTAAGCAATTACCGCATAGGCGCTTATTTTTTTACATATTCTCTATGCTCAGCTATGAGTTTTTTCGCAAATTGCTCGCATTTTGCAAGCGTATGTTCGGCATTACAAAGAATACAATCTGACTCTTTAAGATGCGTCTTTGGAGGGTGCTTGCAAAGAGTCAATAGTACTCGATTCGTTTTCTTCTTTAGACTATTTATTTTTGGTGAGTTTAGCTTTGCAAGAGGTATTAAAGAAATTGTGAGAATCTTTACCGACATCCAGATTTTTATTCTGGCCTTTGATGAATCCTTTCAGTTGTTCTGTTGTCGGTGGATCATCATTTGATTTATCTATCGATTTTTTCCATTCACTTTTAATGTTTTTATCAAACAGTTCCACGACAATATAGACGAGAAGATCATTGCTTATTTCAGCTTCCGATCTACCCAACTTTTTCAAACTTTCTAACGGACTGAATAATTCACCGTTCGACGCTTGTTATTATAATATTCGATTGATGTGCTCCAAGCTCTTTCGTATTGATCGCCTGCAATAGGTATAGATTTGATCTATTCCAAAGCCTTACCTGTAAGGTTAGTTCTGAAATGATAGTATTTTATAGAGACGTCTAAATCATCTCGGCGGTGAACAACTGACCTAAATAGGTCACGAAAATTTTCCCATTGAAAAAATTTGGAAAACTTGGGTAAATTCATTTTCGGAAGTGATTGTGTTTCAACTGAAACTGTATTAGGGGTTATGCTGTGATCACCAGCGCCAGTAGAAGATGGAGGCTGACTTAGCTCTGCTTGAGCTCGTTCGAGTCTCCTCTGGTCTTCAATGAACTCGAGAAATTCTACTTTCCTATCATAGTATACGTCAAAGATTTGCTCACTAAGATTCGAAACAAAATAGGCATGATCTTGTTTAACATCCTTGAAACTGAGAATTCTATTATTAGTCTTGAACTGAGAGTATCAATCTTCCAAGCCCGATAGACGAGCCTGAGCTGTGACTCTAGTCATTTTTGCCGCGCCCTTCTTTTTAAAGTTAGTGTAGGAATTATTTATTTGCTTTAGAAAATCTGCTTGCATTGCATATACTGCATCTACGATTGACGAAGATATAAATTGCAGTTACAAGAATGCAAAATTTATATAAAGCTACAAATTGAATGAGGCACAATCTAAATTGTCGTACTCGAAAGAAATATACCTATACGAATGTTGATTTAAACAGTCTTGATTGTTGGGAATGGATTTATGAGCTGACTGAGAATCAATGAAATCAGTGTTTAGCTAATACAAACAATTAATTTTCGATGACAAGACAATTCCTAGTATCTTATTCACGTGACTCCAAAATGAAATTTGAATAAACTAATGGAATGACAGTCTACCAAGTTCTTAATTGTTTTAGCTAACTCTAATTAAACTCGACCGAGGTTTATTCTGTCTTATTCTATCAGACCTCTTCTAGCTTTTTTGTGTTTTATGTTTAAGTGTTGTTTTACGGTAACGTATAACTCAGAGCTAAGACACGCTGACAAATTTGCTTAGTTTGAGCACTCATATTTTGATACTAAGCATACTCACCATTTTCTTAATATGAAACATTCGTGGCATACGGTTTGTGAATTGACACACACCTGGCCTACCTGACTAATATACTTGATAAGACTTGACAATAAAGTTAGTAATGCTTTCAACGAGGTGCTACGTATGTGTACACTTTGCAACTAACAAACACTCAACACACTTAAGTCGGCTATTACTCACTTTCATACATTATTAACAAGCTTGAGAATTTTTTTCGCTAACAGCATCTATTGACTCGTTGACTGGTTCAAGTGCTTGAAGTGAAGAAGTATAGTAGTCAGCAGATACAGCTTAGGGAAGATATCCAGTTGGAAATTTTGGAAGATGTCCAGATAATTTGGGCTGATGCGCTTGTACGTTGGCAGCAAGATGTGAGCAGATTAAGGAGAGTGAGTCAGGCGTTGGATGTATGTCACATGAGAGTGTGAAGTTACAGCCTCGGTTGTTATTTATTGTAAAAGCGACGTTACAGGGTACGCTAGAATGATAGATTATGACAAGTTAAAGAATATTCACAAAACATTTCATTCGATTAAAAAAAAACCGCTGCCAAGTCATTGTCAGTTAGCTTCCTCCTAACTAATTTATTGTTCCATTATTATCCCGTTTGTATTATTAATTTATTTTCATATGTCCATTCTAGAATTTATTGAACAGCTAACAAAATCTAAATATAAATTTTGTTATTGAAATATTTAAAGTCCTAAAAAACAGAATAATACAAGAACAAAACAAGCTTGAATAGCCAAAGAAAAGTAATTTTTTCTATGTTATTTGAACTATATTGTTAAAACTAATGTAAAATAAAGGTGATTTTAACCTGGTGTTATCTTTTCACACTATCTTCGTTTTGAAAAAAAAAAATAAATAAATACAAATTTTAAGTAAATTGAATTTTCTCTAACTATTATTAGTCACAGAAAAGTAATTTTTTTTATTTTATTTAAACTATATTGCTAAAAATAATGTCAAAAGTCATAATAATAATAATAAATAATAATAATAATAAAAATATGACAGTACTATGTTATATATTGTAACAGGTGTTCAGGCCTCACGCTTGGCCAGAGCTCGAGACCTGTCGCTACAAAGGCCCTCGCTCGCACGTGGGGAAACGGACTCTTTCTCTATTTTACCCAGGCGCCAGACGCTTGCGGGTCAGGGTCTGCTAAAACCTCTTTTTTCCTAATAGAGTCCCACGTGCGGCTGGAGCTGTTGCCGCGGCCGGCTCAGATGGGAGAGTGGGTGGATTCGGGTGAACAATACTCGAACAATCAAATACAATGATGGTTATTTATTCCTTTAGATAACCTTTCAAGATATCCCTACAATCACAATACGATAACCTTCGATCCACAGACAACCCGCTCTCCACGCCGACCCAGAGATTCTCACGCTTCTGCTTTATTTTCTGCTCGTCTCGGCGCGCTCCTGAGAGGGACCCTAAGCTAGCCGGAGGGGAGGCCTCGCCACTTCTAAACGTGTACCGCAGCACCCGCTTCACGATCGTGGAACTGCGTCCAGTCCTCGGCACGACCGACCGGGTCCAACCAATCCTACTATCTCTAGGGCCCCGGGCAGCACCACGGGCCCTTAGGGAAACAACCCTCTCTCTACTACCTCCACCTCCCGCGGCGACCCCTTGTTCAGGCGCGGGTTCGCTAAACTAAATTTAACCGAAACTACTTCGACCCCTCGTGACCGGTTCGTCTCTGGCTCACTCACTGGTCTCGCAACAAAATACCCTAACTGACGATTTTACTACAACTAACCCTCTCGCGCACACGAAACGAATCCCTAACCTACAATCTCCCCGGAACTAAACAGCGGATTTGGTGCGAATTAGCTACAAACCGGCGAGCACGCGTAACGAGTGACCGGCTCGGCTACTTGTATTCCCCTTTATTTTGTTCGAGATAGCACGCGGATAGACAGCACTACGAAAGCCTAGGCAGCCTCGCGGAAGGTAATTTTACGAAAGATAGCCGTACGAAAGATAATGCTGCGGAACACAATTATGCGAAAGATATCCAATCAAAGATAACGTCACGGAATACAGTCACGTGAAAGGTAACCGAACAAAAGATAACGTCGCGGGACACAATTAAGCGAAAGGTAACCGAGCAAAAGACAACGTCGCGACCCGCAACCTCGTAGAGATAACTTCGCGGAAGATACTCGGGAAACGTAAGCTAAAGATATCGGTCACTGAATTTCTCTAGACAGCCTTAATCATCATTAGATAACGCAGGGAAGGGAATGTAAGCCGAATTTCCGATCTCTCGCGGAGCTTCAAATCGCGCTCTTGAATTCGAGGTGCACTCGCTCACGTGCACCCGCACAGGACAAGTCGCGACACCGAAAATACTATAATTAACATACAAATCGCGACACTTCTACGTTCGCGATCACGCACCTGATTTATTTAATTAAAACCGGCAGCCAGCCGTACTCACTCCGTCCGTTGTCGGGTTGCCTCGAAGACCAAACTGCTTAACACGTCTTAACACCACCAGGTCCGGAGCCACAGAGAGCTTGCCGGCTCGCTCTCTCTGCCTAAAAGCCCTCACGGCGGCTCGAGCCCCCCACCCAACGGCCCCCGAACTAACGCACCGGATTGGCCTAACCAGCGGCGCGAGCGCCGACCGGCCGCACGTTCGTCGCTCCTTCGCTGTCTCGTTCCATCCAAGAGTTTGTCCCTCTCCTTGAGCTTTCTGCTGCGGCTGTACTTCGTCGAAGCGCGCGATGTTTATTTCTCGCTGGAATTCGCCGAATTCTTTGGTGGGCAAGTCGACTCTCGATCGCTCGAACAAAGAAGTACATGTTTATCAATTTTCGGTAAACATACGCAGCGAGAAACTCTGGGTCACGCGACTCTGAACCGGCTTCAAATATAAAAGTAACTTGCGGCAAATCCGGAATGTTACAAAATATAATCGCTATACCATACATAATTTAAAATCGTTATAACACAAAAATTAGTAGATGAACTTAAAAAATTTTTTTTAATTTTAAAAGTTTAGTTAATGGAGAAAAAAATAAGTGGTCGATCATTGAAAGAGATCGATTATTCACTAAGATACAGCTACTTAAAAAATTGAAACAAAATAAATAAAACTTTAATATCTTTTGAACTAATACATTTCATAAGTAGAAAAACTATACAGTTCTGAACATGTAAAAGATATACTGTTTCCTAAAATTTCAAGTAATTTAAAAAAGTCTTTTTACTTCCGTAATCGTTCGTCCTAGAAAACTCATTTGATCAGTTGATAACTTAATTTAAGTATTCTAATCTTTTTTTAAAAAAACACGTTTTTATTAAAAACCAAAAAACCATAAGAGCTAAGGTAACTTTTTTTCTCTGAAATTATAGGTATTTTTATGTTCTTTAAATTAGCTTTTGTTAGATTCAAATATCTCAATCTTATCATTAAAAAAAATTCAAATTAAATTTTTCAAAAATCCAAAATTTTCGATAAAACAAAAACAAATAAGCTCGACAAAAAAAGATTCTTTTTGCCGCCATCACAAAAAAAAGCAAAAAAAATGAGCCGTGAACAATGAAAATCCGTTCAGTAGAAGCTGAGATCCAGGCGT
>JAWWML010025787.1:0-14605 GCA_035047165.1 Ormyrus rosae
CTCCATGGTATATGCGGGTCCCCACGTGCACAGGAAAGCCGCAAGGCAGACCTGGGGCCGTCAGGCTCGAGGGCAAGCCTGTGGAAGGCGTTGTGCGGGCCTCCGTATGTTTCAGAAGAGGTAGAGTTTTTTTACCGTACTGAGGCCCTTTAAGTCTCTCCGACCGCAACGCACGATCGGGCGATCTATTATACCTGAGCGTGCGCACATCCGCAAGACCGCAATAAAACGGAACGTGCGTCTCGAACTCTTTTTTAAGGAACATTTTATTTATCTAAGCATCTGTAGGATTAAGCCATCTGTACAAAAATGAGTTCGAAAATCCAACCATAAAATAATAATTGTAAAACACGAGGACCGAGCGATCCAATCGGCACGAACGTCTGGCCTACGGACGGCGCTCGGAGAAAAGAGCCAAAAAAGGTTCAGCGTGGTTTTCCCCGAGCACACCGGATACCTGCAAGGGAAAACCTCTTGAAGGAAGGGCAACATCGGCTACTCCTTCCACCTCCATACCGAACTATCGAGTCGAACAGAAGCAGAACGGACAGTCAAACCCCGTACAGCCTCCGCGCGCTGAACTTCCGCTCGTCCTTCGTACTCCACTAGTTATTTGTAAATTCAGTCTAATATTATTTCGAAAAGTGCTTGTATTTCATTTTAGTTAAGTATTAAAATATTGTTAATAAAATCTAAGTGTTTTTGTGTATTTGTGTGTATTTCTTTCGCAACACTTTGTCCCGAACATGAGATGATTACAAATCTCAATAGAAAAACTCTGAGAGTGAGGCTTGCGGAGTAAGAAAATATAACTGATATTTCTTTGAGACTCCAGAAAACCGAGCTTTTATAATAGAGATGTGTAGTTGGATCACTAAGTAAACCACTTCTCAGAGTTCGTTGTTGTGGTGATGGGCACCGTGTGTCATGTAACTGCAACAGCGAGGGCTCTGCAATGTGCCTGAATGTTTCAGGTATTATTGCTTAGCTCATTTTTGCGTAGTATTGCTAATGTTTAGTGTGCTATGCAACAATTTAAAGTCTAATATTTGCTTGAGGACCAAGAAAGCACGAAAATGTGCTTACTGAAATTAATATTAAAAGTGAACTCCTAAAGGAGAATATCTGAATAAAAAAATAAACGGAATAAAGATATTCAAGGATTGTAGAAAAATAGAGAGGATAGAAAAGATAAAGAAATAGAGATAGAAAAGTAGACAAGTTAGAAAAGCTAGAGAAGATAGAGACGAAGATAGAAAAGGAAATAGAGAAGAATAGAGCAAACGAGTAAAGAAGCGTAGCACTACATGTAGAGAAGAGATAGAAGCAGAAGATTGAGATGAGAATAGAAAAAGAGTAGATAGATTAGACAAAATAAAAAACGACATAGACGGTATAAAATCTCAAGCAAATACTATAAATAAAAATTCATGAACACCTCAAAATAAAAACTTAGTGAATCCATGATCATAGAGAAGAATATAAAAAAAAGAAAATTGCATATGAAACTTACAAAAGGAAACCTTTATGTATATTTTTAAAGTAGATAAGATTAATAATTCTTATAATGTTGCAGTGATTAAAGACGGATAGATGAGCTTTTGGAGGTCGTGACAATGCTATAGAAGGCGAAGTAAAAGGAATAAACTGAGGGTGCAAATTTCACAGACTAAATTGACAATAACAGCTAAAGTTCTAAAGCGTAGCATCGAGATGGTCAAGAATAGACAATGTTCAGAGAAGAAATTTGGTAATTTCGAGGAGAGGTTTAACGCATTGGAAGGTCAGGTAAATGATTAAAAGAGTGCGTGATATAATGATAATAATTGGATAAACTCTACAAATGTAAATAATGAATCAATAGAAAATAGAATAGTCAGAAACGTTGAATAAGAAAAGTTCCAATAATGGAGAAACAGCAAAAAAAAGCTTTGAATTTTTGAAATAAAAAGTTATAGTAAAAATTTAGAATCAAAATAGTAATGGAATTAAAACGGGAATATAAATTTTTAATACGACTAAATTTTAAATAAAACTAAATTTGAGCACTTTCTTGATTATTTAAAATCAGAATTAAGATCCGAAAATTATTTTGTTATAGAGAAAGAAAATTTAGAAACTGTAGACAAGAAAATATTAGAACAATATAAATTTAGCGTTAGATACTATAATAAATAAAATTGATACAGAATATTACAATAAAACAATAAAAGAGAAAGATTCAGTAAAAATTTTGATAAAGTTGGAATAGATTAAACATTGTGCAGTAAATGTAACTTCAGTTGCAGTCAAAAGACAATTATATAGCTTAATTTATAACCCCCACAAATAACAGGCTTCTACCTATATAGATAGATTTGAAAATATTACTAGACAACATAACCACATATCTGATGGGACTAAGTTGCCAGAAATTCAAATTAGAGATGCTTTTTATAATTCGATAATGCATGGAGTTCGCGATATAAAAATGTAGAGTTTTTAAGTAAGTATAGACAGGGGAAAGATATAAATTACAATGATCTAAAACTTTTCATCAATACGCAGAAAACTAAAAGAAAAGTATCGTGTCAACAAGCGTAGTTGATAAAAATAAAGTATTTTAAGTTCTAGTTACAAATCTTAGAGTAAATGGTGGTTGCTGCTCTAGATATAGGCAGGTGACACAGGTTCTTTGAGTGTCTAAACGATGCCACCCTGGGCTACCACTGCAAAAGATATGAGAAAGGGATAGTAATACCAAATTTATTCCAAGCGGTAGAAATGGTAGAATTTTTAATAAAGATGGTGAAAGATGTCTTAAGCGACCTAATCCGTATAAAAATAAAGAAAATCAACCCGATACTAAAATATTTAGAGAAAAAAAATCGTAAACACAAATCAGAAAACGTAGAGGCGAATATAACAAAAAAATTCTGATAAGTCAAATGCTTTAATGACTAATTTTGAAAATAGAGAAAATGAAAATATTTATAGAGTAGAAATATCCCTGTTAGTTAGATTTCTAGCTGATCTAGTTAGATTCTGCTGTCACTGAATATATATTAAATTCAAAATTAATTTTTAAATGATTTCATCCTAAATAAAATAAAAATAAATCCTATATTTCATCCTAAACTTAGAAATTAAATGTGCAAATAAAATTGATTTAATCATTAAATCGGAGGGAGAAGGTAGCAAGTGGGATTTAATGATGAAAATAAGCTATTGATTTAGAGAAGGTAATTTGTGCTGAAAATTAGTCAGAAGATTTATTGTTTTTGCGCAACTTTGTAGAAAAAGGTCTAAGCATATACTTAGATAATAAAAGAATAGGTATATTCGATTTTAAATGAAATTTCAATCATTGGAATATATTAAAGTATAAATTGAATAATAGAATTAAAGGTAGAGGAGATGAAAAATATAATTCAAGACAAAAGGAAGAAAATAATTGCACATGTGACTCATGGAGAAGCAGCCAACAATTAGAGCGGATAATAGAAAAGGATGAAGGAACCATAGAAAATAAAATCAACTAGAAAAGGAAGAGCTTAGAGAAGAATGAAAATTTAAATATAACATAGAATTTAACTGCTACAGTAAGTGACAGAAAAATAAATAATGGAAATTGCAATATCACATTAGAGAAGAGAATGTCAGATTAAAATCAAGTGAGAGCTTGAAAGAAAAAGGATTATGCAATCAAGCAATGCTTTGGTATATCAGTAGAGATGAATAAGGTAAAAAATTAAAAGTAAAACTTTGAAAATTTGATGAAGTTTATTGAGATGAGCCTATATTAAACTGTGAAGTATGTTTACCGCTCAAACTGAATAAATTACTATTTAGCGAAACTAGACAGAGCAATAATACTTTTGCAAATTATACGGCCGATGCATTAATACTAGGTAAAGATGAAAATTTTGTTATCTCAGAATGGATCCAGGCACAGAATTCACTGATGGACAAACAGTAGATCTGAATTACAGCTAGTTTGCCCGAATACCCTGGAACTCAGTAGCACAGCAGAGAAATTTAATCAATTTAAAAAAAAAGGTGAGATTCTTACTTTTTGATTTAGATCTGTCAGAAAGTATGTGAGAATTGGCCTTAGGAATAACTGTTTACAGATACAGTATACTGCCACACAGATCTAATAAAATTATATCCCAAAATTAAGATCACAAGTGAATTCATTAAAAAGCTGTATGGTAATCCAGTTGCTTGGAAAGCATATAAACAACATTTTGTTAAGCCAAGTTTGTTGCAATGAGTGAGGTCTGTCAGAAATTCGCTAAAAGGTGTTTATTAGAGAGGATTGTAAATTGCTTCTGCTGACAGCAGAAACTAGTAGACCCGTTTTTATTATTTGATTAGAGACGAATTAATACCTGTAAAATTATAATGTGAAAATAGAGCAGCAAAATCCAGTATAAAGATAAGTATTAGCATTACACTGAGGTATATGTCTGAAGTCAGTAAGCATTATTTAAAGCAATGTGTAGAGATGAAATTGATTACGGTTAAATAAATTCCTTTATAGGAGCAGTTGGCTGATGTTTTCGCCAAGGCTTTGCTGTTGCAGGTTCATTACGAATTGACTAGAAAAATATTGAACTTAGAGTAGAATAGAGTGGATTATGTATTTATATAGATGTAGCTAACTAATTAATATTATTTGTTAATTACAGATTCTAAGATTCAATAAAGATAGAGAAGAACCTTCCTCGGGAGGGAGTGTTGGCAGAAAGAGCTCGGCAAGATTCTTTTGTTTTGAAAAAGCCTCCCCTCCCTTATCTTAAAGGAGAATTGAGAAGAGATTCAGTTCGACTCAGACTGTTGTGGTTACCAGACCGTTGTCTGCCATCTAATATAATTTAACAATAAATTTCTTTGATTATTTTCTAATCGGTGTTTATTTATTGACCTTATTTGCTACTCCTAAATTTAATCTGCTAACAGTTCAATAAACTGATTGCGGAAAAAATTGCAATTATATGTTTCTTTCTGTCATATATACAAAGGACCCCGCCGGGTAAAGATATCAAGAATCCCCTTGACGAAATCTTGATTCGGACTTGATGGACCTTTTTATCATCAAAAGTTATGAACTGACCTAAATTTTCAGACCCCTAGACCAATTCGGAGCCCAATGGGATGTCGCTCTGTTTTTTTGTTTTTTCATCATATCTCCGTCAATTTTCAACGTAACACAAAGTTTTTTTTAAATTATAGGTTTTTTAAGCTCTATAAAATGGTTTTATTAAAAAAATGGTTGGAGTCAAATTTGAATTTAGGCGACCATTTAAAAATTTGAAATTGGCGCCTTTTTTTTTGTTCATACCTACAACTTCGAAAAAATTCTGGAAATATTTTTGGGTTGAAATTAAGATGTGCATTTTTCCAGATTTTTTCAGTTGGTAGAAGGGGGTCAAATAAATTAAAAACCACTTTTTCGATGATATTTTCGAGTTTACACGACTTCTATATATCCGGATAGGGTTTTTATTTTACATTTTTCCCTACAAAAATAAATTTCCTGAAATCTATTCAGATATTTACAAGTGTATTTGCTTGTTAGACCAATTAAAAAACGCGATTTTCCGGTATATTCTTTGAATCCATGAAATCACCGCTGTTACGTCGTCATATAAAATTTATTTTTGTAGGAAATTTATTTTTGTAGGAAAAAATGTAAAAAAACCCTATCCGGATATATAGAAGTCGTGTAAACTCGAAAATATCATCGAAAAAGTGGTTATTATTTATTTGACCCCCTTCTACAATTGGGCTCCTAATTGGCCTAGGGGTTTGAAATTTTAGGTGAGTTCATAACTTTTGACGATAAAAAGGTCCATCGAGTCCGAATTAAGATTTCATCAAGGGCATTTTTGACATGCTTACCCGGCGGGGTCATTTAGTGGTCATGCCCGCTCGAGCCCGCTTTCAGTAACGCATTTTTCTTTCAAAAAACATTCAAACTTTAGAAATTTTCACCTAAAAACATCTAAAACAAAACAATTGTAATAGTTAAAGAATATTAAATATAAGTAAATTTAAAAAAATTTAATGCGATTTTCCTTCATGACTTCGGTATGCGTATAAATTTATTGTAGAATTTGAATAAATGATAAAATATAAAACTAAATAGATCGAATATTTATTTCACCCTATTCACTCTCTCTCCTTGCGAGTCTCTCTATTAATGCATATCAGAAATGAATCATTTGCACTTTAAATTCATTTTAGTAATGGCACTAAAATATTTTAGTATTTCTTAATAATTACATATTTTTCACTTCTATTTTTGCTAAATTAACTTAACTTACTTTTAAATAAAATAATCAGCAGTAAATCCTGATAATACATAGAGAGTAAACCTTGCAGTATATATAACATAGTACAGTCATATTTTTATTATTATTATTATTTTATTATGATTGTTTACATCAGTTTCAGCAATAAATTTCAAATAAAATAGAAAAAATACTTTTCTTTCGCTAATAATTACTAGAGAAAATTCAATTTACTTGAAATTTTTATTTTATTTTCTTCAAAATCAAGATAGTGTGAAAAACTAACACCAGATTAAAATAATCTTTTTGCTCTTGTATTGAATATTATCTTATACTACACTAATCTTAAAATTACGACTTTGACATGATTTTTCGGCGCTCATGTTATAAAATAATGTTCAATGCTAGTGTTTAAGTGGATTATTTAACTCACATTATAATCAACTTCCACACTCGTCGTGAAAATGAGTTAATATTGAAAGGGTAGAGGGGGTCTGCGGCATAAGGCGTCGAGCGACGCGCGACTACAACGACGTGGCAGATTAGAATTAGAAGCTGACAGACGTCCTTTCGGCAGCTCTTCGAAATATTGTTAAAATAAAGGCATATCAGCAAAATTAAGATTCCACTGTTTTTTTGTTCTTGATGACCCTATCCTTCAGAAAGTGGCGACCGTGAGAGGACATATTTGTCTGTGAAGATAGCATCGGATTTTGTTTGTGCTCCAAAGTTTCACAAGTGAATTGCAATGGCAGATGCGGCGATCAAGAGGAAGAAAAAGGTTTCGTGTTCAAAGCGTGTGAGCGGAAAGAGTGTATAATAAAAGCGAAGGTATGCTTGAATTGCCTCAAGCGGGGACATATTGCACGTTCTTGCCGCGTTGGACTTAAATGTGCATGGTGCGGAAAATGCCACGTTTTACTTATGTGTCAGTATGTCAAAGCAAAGGCACCAGAATCGCAAGACACAAAGGAGCTAGAACCTATACCGCAATGTTCGAATAGCGAGGCGAGTCTCGCTACGCTAAGCCACGCTTCAAATGTTTGCTTACAAACATTACGTGTTTTAATTTACTCGGAGAAATTTGAAAACGTCGTGCGCGCTATAGTGAATACGGCTTCGGTTCGCTCCTACATATGCACATCGGTCGCGCGTGAGTTAGGATATGTTGCTCATGCTTAATCAAGACACGATATGCGATACGATTCTAAGCTTGCAGCGAGGATTGGATAGATAATTTACGAAAATATGGTATCATTCTCACGGACGTTGGTCAACAACATGAGCCGATAGATATACTCCTCGTACGTCGCCGGAAAACTGTTAACGGGCTGTAAGCGCGAAGTGAATAATGGAGTCGTGGCCTTTGAAACTTTGTTAGGTTGAACTGTCATAGAAAAATTAAACGATACGGTTCCTGAAAAAGGAAACGCTATGCCGGTGCCATTAATACATGAACTTAAGGTATCCGATTTATGGAGTCTCGATATATTAGGGATTTCTGATCCAATCGAGAAGGTTAACAAGGGCATACACGATCAGCAAACTCATGATTTCATTGAAAGTACCACTGAAATTTCACAGTTACCGTGAAAAAGCAATCACGCACCACTACCGGATAATTTCGACCTCGCTGAAAAACGTTTGAATGCGACTGAAAAAGCTCGAGAAAGTGCAATTGCTGGAAGAGTACGGAAAAATTTTCGAAAATTGGCGTGATCAAGGTATCATAGAGAAGGTAACCGTCGACGAAAACGCTGGTGACTGTGATTATTCACCGCATCGTACGGTTATAAAACCCTACAGCACAATGAAGATTCGCCCAGTCTTTGATGCATCGGCGCGTAAGCCGGGGTCTCCTTCTCTGAATGACTGCTTAGAAGTCGGCCTGAATTTAATCGAATTAGTGTCATCGTCATTAAACCGTTTCCGCGAAGAGTAAATCGGGGTCATTTCCGACATTAAAGCAGCCTTTTTACAAATTGTCGTGGCAAAAAAGGATCTCGATGTGCTTCGTTTCTTATGGCGCGAACATGGTCAAACTATTATTTATCGTCATCAGCGCGTTGTATTTAGTTTGATATGTAGACTATTTTTATTATCGGCGACGTTATCTATGCTTTTAAACAAAGCGGCTCACGACGGGGGAGGAGATTCTCGTGAGTGGTCCGAAGAAACTATACGCCAGCTAAAAGATTCGTTTTATGTCGACAACTGCGTGACAAGCGTCGTGACGTATGACGAGTTACAGTCCTTTATTCGAGAAGCAACTGTCGTTCTAGCCTCTAAAGAATTTGTTCTTATATGGTATAAAAAACGAGATACGCTAAGCGTGAATATACCAGATTTTGACGAAAACCACTCCGGTGATCGTAACGAAACGAGCGATTTTATCCGCGGCGCATAAAATTTTCGATCCGATCGGTTTTACTTGTCCAACGACAATTCAACCTAAACTTTTACTCGCGCAGTTGTGCTCACAGAAGCTTGGATGGAATAAAACATGTTGAAGTACCGCGATTTACGGGAAAAGGCACGCTTACTCTACACACGTTCGGAGATGCTAGCGACTCGGCTTACACAGCTGTAGTTTTCGCACGCGTAGAAAATGAAAACGGTGTTGACGTACAACTAATGAGTGCTAAATTGCGTATTGCCCCTAAGGGCACAACCGTACCTAGACTTGAGCTTTTAGTCGCACTTATCGCCACTCGCCTGGCGGAGAGTGTGAGGACGTCTTTGACACGCGATGTTTATACTTTTGGTCGGATTCGACAACAGTTCTCGCTTGGCGCAAGAGTGAAGCCCCATTGGGCACTTTTGTTTTAAATCGAATCAAAGAGATCAACGCACGATCCGGGGCGGGAGAGTGGCGATTTGTACCTGGTGAAGTGAATCCTGCCGATTTACCGTGGCGAGGGTGTAGCCCGAAGCGGCTACTTGAAACGAAATGGTGGCAAGGCCCTGACTGGCTACGCAAGCCAGAGGCGGATTGGCCTTCCACGCCTGGTATTGAGGATCAATGTGTAATTGCGAGTGGCTACAAGAAGAGAACACCGATTGTAATGACAAATGTGAGTGCGAGGCTGTTTAAAGCTAGTGCGATTTTTTCATCCTATACAAAAATTATATGCTTTGTTGCATGGACACGTCGTTTTTTTACAAAATTGTAGAATGTAAATCGCAGCACGTCAAACGGGTGAAAAGGTTACCGTGGATGCCAAGCAAAATCCTTTGTATTTACTGTACCGAGAGATTCGAGACGCTGCAGTAGTTGTACTGAAACAAATTCAAACGGATGTTTTGAATAACTCGATGGAAAAATTATCTTCTTTTAAAACGATACGTGATAATGACGGATTACTTGTTTTACAAACACGGCTTCTAAATCGACATGATACACAACATTTTTTAAGTCCAATATTGCTCGAAAAACACGACATTGTCACCCTTTTGATTCGTGAAGCGCATGAGCGTTGCGGCCATCTGGGCACCCAGGTTGTCATGAATACGTTGCAAGAACAATTTTGGGTAATATCTGCGAGATGTTATGTTAAAAGTGTAATATGCGAATGCATTGTATGTAAAAAATAGCGAGTTAAACGCATGGAATATGAAATACCTCCGTTACCGATCGAACGCATACGCGATGCCAAAGTGTTCGAAATCACTGGCGTCGATTTTGCCGAACCTCTAAATGTAAAGGGAGGAGGCAAAGCATGCATTTGTCTTTTCACGTGTGCGATATATCGCGCTGTCCATCTTGAAATAGCTTCATCGTTGAGCGCCGATATGTTAGTAGAATGCTTGCGTCGTTTTGTTTCTCGAAGGGGTCGCGTACAAATGATTTTTCGCGACAATGGCACTAACTTTGTCGGTACACGAAATGCATTAAGCGAGCTGGAATGGCAAAAAATCACTAAGCAAGCTTCGATTCATGGTATTGAGTATCGTTTCAGCCCTCCTTCGGCACCATGGTGGGGAGGCTGGTGGGAGAGACTTGTTGGAGTTTTGAAGACTGTTTTACGCAAAATTCTGGGCAAAGCTTGCCTCACTTATGAGAGTTTATCGACTACACTGTGCGATGCGGAAGCAGTAATAAATTCGCGCCCATTGACTTATGTATCGAGTCAACCCGAAGATTTACGTGTACTTACTCCGGCAATGTTTCTGTAAGAATTATACGAGAGTGGTGTACCTGATTTTTACATGTTGAAACATATGAAGCTCAATAAAAAACTTTTGAATCGACAAAGAATACGTGAGTCTTCGTGATCGCTTTCGTGCCAAGTATCTTAGTCAACTTTTGTCAAAATCTGATAAAAAGGAATCACGCCGAGTATGTGTTGGCGACGTCGTTTTGATCGGAGATGATCCAAACAGTAAACGAATAACTTGGCCACTTGCACGTGTGGTTAATGAAATACCGGGCCGCGATGGGAAAACGCGCGTCTATGTTTTAAAAACGAAAAACGGATTATTAAAACGACCAATTCAACGTTTGTATTCACTCGAAATTGGCGAAGACAGTTGTACTTTGTCGAAGGAACAATTAGCAAATGTAAACTATAAAACAGCTGCGTCAGTTGACGAATTAAATAATAAAAAATGCGAACCCCATGTATATAGTCGTAGCGAACACAAAATTATACAACCTCGCCGATTAGGGATAAAAGACTGATCGCGATTTGACACCCTCTATAGTTCTAAATTAATTTATATTTTAAAGTTTTAAAAATCTAGTAATAAGTGTATTTTTATATTTTCAAAGGGGGAGGATGTCGTGAAAATGAGTTAATATTGAAAGGGTAGAGGGGTGGTCTGTGGCATAAGGCGGCGAGCGACGCGCGACTACAGCGACGTGGCAGATTAGAATTGACCGTCAAAGCTGTCAGACGTCTTTTCGGCAGCTCTTCGAAATATTGTTAAAATAAAGGCATATCAGCAAAATTAAGATTCCACTGTTTTTTTGTTCTTGATAACCCTATCCTTCACACCCGTGTCGAAAAGTATTATTTGGTACAACTCGTACAAAGCTTGATTTAGCGCAGGCATTTTTATTCAAGTGTGCGCGAAATCGAGCTTTGCGCGCATGGAGTTTCAAAAGTTCTGTTTTTTAAGACTAAATAATCCAATAAAAAAATTTTTATTTAAACTTTGTTTGCTGTTCATAAAATTCTAAAATGGACATAGAAAAATAAAATAATAATACAAAAATAAATAATTAAATATAGAACAGTTTGAAATTATGTTGTTGAAATCGATTGTTTTTAATGAATCTCGGAGATAATATTGGAACGATAAATTAGTTAGGAGGAAGCTAAGTGTCAATGAATTGGCACCGATTTTTTTTGTAACGAAATAGTATATTATGCAACAACTAAGTAAAATAGGTGTTTTTTGCCCGAGTTTAATTTAACGCTTGAGCGAGGCGAGGGCGACAATAAAGATGAGGGTAAAAAACACCTTTACTTCCGCGTGGCATATACTTATATTTAAAAAGAAGGGTGTGAAATTTCATTTTTACCAGCTATTTTACTCTTTTACTCCCTCCTAATAGCTGGTAAACACTGAGTTTTACGCTCTTAGTATTCAAAAATTTTATTTCGATACGCGGGCGCGTAAAATTTTACGCCCTGTTTTGCGGCAGTAAAATGCGATTTGACACCCGTCTACAAAACAATGTAAAATTGAATTTTTTGCCTATTACGAGTATAAAACGCGATTTTACGCCTCTACCAAACTCGTCTTATTTATCGCCCTTGCTATGCTCGGACGCAAAACTCGACCCGTGTGGGAATTACCTATTCTGTGCACTCGTTCTGTAATGTACTGTCACATACTTATTATTTAACGATAAACTTTTCTCGTGATCATTTCAATATCTTTTACATTCTGTACAGGAGGCGTGATGTAAAATAATTTGTTCAATTTCTTAAAAAAAAGAAGTTATTTTTTATTTACTCTCATTAACATGAAAATTTGTGGTTATTATTTTCAGATGAAGCAAGAAATGAAGCAACATTTCGATATACCGTTGAAAATATATCAAAAATGAAAGAATCCCAATTGTCTCCTCCATGTTTTGTAAGAAATTTGCCGTGGAAAATAATGGTGATGCCTAGATCAAGTCAAACTCAAGAACGTCAACCTCAAAGATCATTAGGATTTTTTTTGCAATGCAATGGAGAAAGTGAATCTTCCTCTTGGAGTTGTTACGCAGTTGCAGAATTACGTCTACTATCTAGTAAAGAAGGGCAGGATCCATTTTGTAGAAGTATGATATTTTCATTTATAGTTTTTTTTTCTAGATAAAACTTTTTTAATCATATTAAACTGATATTTTATACAAATATTTTATATTGTGCTGTATATTTTACTGAAATTTGTTTACGATTAATTCGATAAAAAATTTAAATCTTAGGAACTATCAATTTCCATAAATTTAAATTGCAACAACATTTTAAGTAGATTTTGATGTTTTTATTAGTTTTTTTTATAAAGGTGATTTTAATTTTATATAATATACTTTATTTATAACTCTGAACTTGCCAAGTGGTGACCTTCTTTTTTAATATTTATGACGAAATTTGCAATTTGGTCGCGTGAAAAAATGGAAAATCGCGCGCTAAACGACAAATTGATTCTGACCGCCATATCGTCAATATTCATCTGTCCTCACTGCCTTGCTTGAAATTAACCCGCATTTTCTTTCGCCTTTTTTTTCTTTTGGGAGTAAATTCAGAGGTTGTACGGGCGTATACATTGTGCTGTGCACTTAGTTTACTTGCTGGCCACCTGGCAGTTAGCAACAACAACAGCAGCCGCAGCAGTAGCAAAGCAAGTGATGCAGCAAGACATCAAGTTTATTTGTCCCGCATCCTACTGCACAGCGGACAAGTAAGTCCCATATACATGGTGTTCCGAAAAGATTTGTCAATGTATAAAAGTTGAGAATTGCTCAAAAGGGACCTGACTAATACGCAATCGTTTGTCATTGTTTTGTTTGCTAATCCAGTCTGTTACTTCTCCACGTGACCTTCACTCTTGAGCGACGATCGCGTATTAGCCACGCCTTCTTTGCTTACATCTGATCTTTTTGGTCTGACTTGCGATCTGATTAGCGTAAATTTTAATTGAGCATTACCCAAATTCTATAGATCGAAGAGGAAAATAGTGTAGAACACCCTTTATAAGGTGTCCAAGGTGTTTAAAAAGTTCCGGAACTGTTGAATAACTTGTAAAGTAGTTGTCGCATAAACAAATGATCAAGACAAAAGTTGTAGTAAATGTCCCTGGCTATGCACCTTGGATTCAACCTTAAAGTTCATTAACAAAGTTATTTAAAAGTAAAATTGTTTTTTTTTAAAATAGGAACCCCTATTTTCTAGTGCAGATTCTGAAAGAGCGGTAATTTTTTACGTTGAGATATGTATCCGTATTAAGGGAAAAACATCACAATTGACCTAGCCGTTCCTTGCATCGATCGATTAAAATAACGTTAGATCAGGGTTAATTTTCATATTTTTGGCAAAAATACTGACCACGAAGATCACTCTGATTCCTAACATGGATACATGTCTAAACGTAAGATTTTCCGCACTTTGAGTATCTGAGATAAAAAATGGGAATTCGCGTTCACAAAACATGATTTGCTTCGTAAACAATACTCGTCACCCTGAAGGTGTTCCCGGCGTCACCCACAGGAAGACTTTTCGTTTTTCGGCACATCGTCGGTGCCCCAAATGGGTCGCTTTCTAGACGATGTGTCGTCGCCCTGAAGGTGTTCCAGGAGACCTAGACTACACCTACAGGGACACGTTTCACTTTTCGACGGATGGACGGCGCCCCAGATGGGTCGCTCTGTAGACGATGTCTCGTCACCTCGAAGGTGTTCCTGGACACCTGGATGTCATCCACAGGAACGCCTTTCGATTTTCGACGCATGGACAGTGCCCCACATTGAGAGAAAAAAGCAGTTGATTCAACAGTCTCGCGCCGATAAATACACACAACTACCCGTTTCTGTTAATTTAACAAACCAGAGACTGTTAACTGAACGGCCCAGTGAGGTATTAAAGCAATAGGATAGTATATTCAAACAACGTTTAAATTGAGGGTCCCGAAACAGTAAGGGGACGAAACGAAATTTCGACAAATAAGTATTGTCCAAGTACAATATTTTATCAAATTGCTTAAAATGAAATTTAAAAAATTAGCTTTTGTAGAGCATTCCATTGCGCATCTTTCTCCCATACAAACTATATTCATAATTTTTATAGTTTATGAAATATTTAAACAAAACGTTAGTTTTGCGGAAAAAAAAT